>JASGAU010373145.1:0-14542 GCA_030220045.1 Australoheros facetus
GAGAGAAATGTTTGACATATTTTTCAAAGATTATAGGTCAGCAAGTCATTTACAACAGTTTAAATATGGGCAATCATTTTCTGGCAATCACTTTTTGGCACAACACCGGAACGGTGAGGAAAATAAATGACAGAAAACGTAAAGGACAAAAAAAGTGTGTGCAGTTTGTCACACAGTGTGTCTGCTAGCTAAAAGAACAGCTGCTGTATTTTAAGGGAGAGCAAAGGATGAGCGATAACTTCACTCAGATGGAGAAAGATGTAAGAAAGAGGTAGAAACGTCCTCCAAGGATCTACTTTTACTTTCTTACTTTGAGTAGATTTCAGAGCCTGTACTTTTTTAATTTACTTGAGTACAGAAGTTGAACTAGTACTTCAACTTTTACCAGAGTAGTTTTTAACACAAGTACTTGTACTTCTACTTAAGTACAGAATGTCAGTACTTTGGCCACCATTGTTAATAATAACAAAAGCTGAATGAAGATCATTATTTATGTATATAGTACATGTATATACACTATGACAAAAACAAAGCAGCCAAATGAAGAAACGTATATTTATTCGTATCATCTTTTCATTATAATAAAGCACTGCTGTGTTTCCCTTCCATGAAAGGAAACGCTACCTTGGCTGAACTCTATCTTTTAGCTTATTACTCTTTCATAGCATGACCATTGCTGACACCTAGTGGCATTTCTGCAGCATCTATTAGTGTGACATGATGGAGGCAGTTTGGTGAAAACCTGTTTAAAGGGGCCCTGTTAAGTCCATTTCAAGCTCCATATTTAAATTTTTGTGTTTTACTTTGCTTTGCATGATTCATAGTACAAAAGGAACCTTATTTCTTAGTCCATCCACTCTCTGAAACAAACCTCTTTCTGTAAGCCCACGCTCCCTTTAAGCCAGTTTTCATGGGATTGGCTCACTCGAGTAAAAAGAAGGTTTTAACAGCAGGGGGGTGGGGCTTCTGTGCTTAGCGTGAGAGCTGTATTTATATCTAAGGATATCCATTGACACTGATGCCTTACAGATCCAAAACCTGAAAAAAAGACTGTAAAACTGAATAAGTCTGAACTCTTTTGTCTCATATGAATTACTACTAGCACATCTGCTGATTATTTGACACTTTGACCATGTTTAATATGAGCATCTACAATTATTATAGAATATCTATGACAGAAAAAAAGGAAAAACATATTAGGTCCCATTTATTGAGCTGTTTAATAGATAAATAAAATAAAAATTACCTTAAAAAAACAAATTTTATACAGCCTAAACCAAGAAACATGGCTTATTATTTGAAAGAGACAAGATGGATTGAAACAAAATAAATGATTGTTTATTTTGTTTCAATCTGGAATTGGCCATTTTTGACTACTTTTGATTTAAAGTTCATCTGACAAACTGTTTACTTCGCCTTGTGTGGTATAAAAAATTTTTTTTTTCAGCACAACCGCACATATGTGACTGTACAGTTATTCTTTAATTTTGACATACTGCATTAACACATTGGCCCTAAAATCACACAAAACATAAAAAAAAAAAAGAAACTTGCATACGGGTCCATTTCATGCCTTGGACAGGGTTAGGGTGACATCCGCACAGTCTATTACATGCTTTGCCAATAAAAAAAAATACATTGCTTGCATCATTTTTACAAAGGTTCATAAACTACAGCTTCTCCATTGTGCCAAGATGTCAGAATAAATACAGACATCGGAATTTTGGTCTGACCAAAAATCACATCATGAACTGTGGGATATTCTTGTCTTTCAGATGTGAAAGTGTGTCTTTATGTGTATTAGAAGCAGTCAAGTTATATCTGTAAAATTAGACCAAATGATTCATCAATTAACTGTAGTTACAGCAGCCACTGGGAGTTTGGGCTGGTCTTGATGGAATCTGGCTTTCTTTTAATGAAAACATTCTTGGCTCTTTGGAGAAATTATTTTGTGTGCGTCTATAAATATCAGTTTGGTGAAAGAAAGAAAGAAAGAAAGAAAGAAAGAAAGAAAGAAAGAAAGAAAGAAAGAAAGAAAGAAAGAAAGAAAGAAAAATAAAGAAGAAATAAATAAATGATGTATTTAAGGCAAAACCTCCAGTTGTCATGGTGACCCACCTCAGTCTGTAGTCGCTGTTTCTGGGCCTGCAGCTGGCAGAGGGCACTCTTATATTCCTCCAGCTGACTCTGCAGCACTGGTACTTTTCTTTGGGCCAGCAGCTTCTCCTGCTCCTTCACACATTGAACACAAATCAATGAAAACATGCAGAGAATTCTTGTGTGTAACACCACACACACTTATCCAACAGTAAGGTCTCTGACTTGATTCAAAGATTCACAAATGGATTTTTTTTTATCTAAAAGGTTTAAGAATTGTAAATCTTTTTGCGTTTATTTAAAATACATAATAATTCCATTAAAGTGACATTATTAACATATAGACATTTTTGTCTAATCCATGTTTGAAACACATCATCCCTGCTACTGCTCTAAAAGTCTATACTCTGATAAGCTCCATCACATATATTGTGATATTAAAAGTCCCTCCAAAATTAAGATTCAGCTTAATTATATTGTGGGCCATCCTAAACGAAGGCTTGCAAGTAGAAATAAAAAGTCATTAGGATTAGATAAAGAGATAAATGCGAGGTCAGTGAGTCAAATACAGTAGCTAGAGATTTGAACTTGGCTCACAATGTGTCTTGAATGTAATGTTTTTTCTAACTTATCACAGCTGCATTATGGAAGTCACTGGTTGTGTGCTTCTCTGCCCCTCACAAGCCATTCATTATTAAACCTTTAGTAGTCTAGACAAATTAGTTAATTTGTTTTAGTTTAGTCTCTTTCATTCAATGCACACAAGAAAAATACTTTCTATGTTCAAAGGTCTTTGCAGACTTTAAAACTACTTAAACTAATTAGTGTTATCAATAACTTTTATCAAACTTTTCTTGTGGAAAAAAACTGAATCTTAATTTTGGAGGGACTTTTAATAGTGCAGGCACAGGCCACGTGATTTCCATATTGATCATCATTCAGTGTCTCCATGTGTCCTTTATGGGAATATCTGGAACTGTCATACTCCACCAGGAATTAGTTCCCATTTTTCTTTTAATTTGTCACCCCTCTCTATATTTATATACAGCTGGCCTTCTGAGACTATAAAAACTACCACTACACTTTTCTTTTTTTTTTCCCACTGGATGTCAGTTCAGCACAGCAACGAAGAGCTGCGGCTCTTTGTTACCACCCACAGAGATTTAATTCAAGCAATTAAACAATTTCTGCATTTAGAGCAGACATGCCTCTGAGAAATGTTTATATAAATAAGTCTCCAATTTGCTACACAAATGCTTGTCACTATGGTGCAGCTACTAAAAAATTAGCATGCACAGCCGTTCTTCACGGCATTTGCTTCATTATCTGCCCTGACACTCTCATACGTACTGCAGGCCTGTCAATGTGTCTGGATGGCAGTCTGACTGTCTCTCTGTTGTGCTTTCTGCACATGCACTCACACACGTATACAAAAACACAAACACGGGCACAGGCACAGGCGACCAGTTGGACTGAAAAGCCAGTAACCTCATCAACCCCAGACACGTAGCCGGGCTGGCACACATGCAAACATCATCTTTTCCCCCAGGGAGGGCAGTGCACACTCAGACACGCACACAATGACAGCATTAGTGACCTCACCTCGGAGATGCCAACTGACACATTGGGAACAAGGGGAAGTGTCTGGTTGATTTGCTGCAAAATGTTTACATAGGTTTGGATCTCTGCGAGGTTCTATGGAGAGAAAGACAATATGAAAGGAAAATTTTAGATACAAATTATAGGTGAAAACCTCTTCCTTTTCTTTGCATGAAAATAAAGATTTGGATGAAAAGCTTTCATTTAGCTGAAATGTATTTATAAATTGGCACAACATTTCCATAATAGCAAAGAGGCTTTCTTTTCAAATCCTTTTGTAATAGGGTGATCTCAGACTCTAATAAAGAGAAGCTATATTTCCTCTTTCCACAAGGATGCTTCAAAGCTCAGGACCACAAGCCCAATATGCATGTGAGCGGACTCTCTATTCTTCTCTACATGATACAGTAACAGCAGTGCCAATTGATATGCTCATGATCTCAATATTGCAAAGTCATGGATCAATTCATTACCAAAAACACCACTGGGTAACACTAAAAAGGCAAGAAAATATGGAGGTATGAAAGTCTATGCAAAGCATGCCTGATCCATTATGTGGCATTTTCTTGTTTTGTCTCAGAATCTTTGCAGCCATTGTTTTGGACCTTGCAGCTATCGCCACACCTCAAAGGACTATATTTTTTTCTCTGCACTTTCCAGTAATATTATGAGCAATGCTTTCCGTGCTCACATCACGACAGTAAATTCTTAAATCCCCAGGAACATCATGATATCTCCATTGGCAATAATTTCAAGGATTTGAGTCACAAGAAAGAGTTGTGGCCCGTGGTCAGCTGCCTGGTCAAAAGTGGCAGAAAGGTTTCTAGACTGACCGTGAATAGGCAATAAATCTATGCAACATAACCTCCCCTGAGGTCATTTATACTGTCAAAAAACAATTTCAAGCTGTCACAGTGTAATTAAACACTGAAAAAGGCTATTATAGGGGCTCTATTTGTTTATAGTTGATAAAATAATTTGTGCTGTATTGAATTTCCCCCATTTATATTAACATTTTAAAGGCATATAATGTAAACAAGCAGAGCATGTTTAGAGAAAAGACTAATTCCATATAATTAAAGCATTTGCAACCTAATCTACAACACTCTCTTTGTGTCTATAAATTTGCATAATTTGTTACCACAAATGGACTTTGATGGAAACATAATACACAAAGCATGACAATGACTTTTTTTTCTGCAGTATATCAGATATAGCAACTGAAGTATGACTTTTACTAATTACGAACATAGACATAAACATAAGTTGGGTAAAGATTGTCTTATTTAAATACTGAAAAAAGTCCTAAGTGATTCTAATAATCAAACAAAATGTGTTTGTTTTAGTAACAAATTAACCAAGTTCTTCTGTAGCCTCTAATCTAGCCTCACAAGAAAAATGTACATTTTTCAAGTAGCAATCATAATGGTCCTTTAACATCTGTCAGGGATTTCCCATTAGAGTACTAACCTTCTTGTGTCTGTCTCTGGTGGAATTGATGTCATCCTTCAGGAACTGTGACTGGAGCTGGTACTCCAGGTTTCTCAGCAGAGCTCCATCAGCCTCCTGCAGGTAAGGAGACCCAAGAGAAAAAAAATAAGTGAATGGCACAATGTGATTTTTTTTTCTTTCTTTGACAATAACACTGAAGTGACAGACTGCAGTCAAATAATAATGAAGATAATTCCTCTAGTGTCCTACTAACTGTCACCATGGTACCTCTCTGGTATTTTCAATCTAAAATAATTATTCTGGATCTTTTATACTCATTGTGGTACTGCATTTCTGTGATTTCTAAAATACACTGGAATATAGAGGAAAAAAAGTAAAAATGTATTTTTTCATCAGCTGTAAATCATTTTAGCTGCCTCTAGCTTTACATGCACATGTTCCATGCTTAAATGTTCGAGAATAACATGCAGATTTACTAAAATGCAGTTATAAATGTCCTTTTGTGGGTGTGCTTAAACAAATGTAATTTTAATCATATTTAAATATATTACCTTGTTTAATTGTTCCAGTGTGCCTCTTAGCTGTTCCTGATAATCACATTCATTTCTGTATCTGAAAAACAAAAGATCCCAATTATGTGTTCCTATAAAGCCAGACAGTACAATTAACATATTGCCATAGTAAGCTACAGTGATTACACTATATACTAGCACATTATTTATATATAATACCTTGCTGGCATTGTAAGCTCACAGTGAGAAGGGACAGATTAACAAACTCTGTTGTGTTTGTGATGTGTCAGAGTAAAAAATCCAAATTATACATGCTGAAATCCTCCTCACTTCAGCTGCTAATTCAGCAAAAGTTGATCAATGTTATTCTTAACTAATTAATAATGCAGGAAGGCTGCCTGCAGATAGCTGATTACAAGGCTTTTCTAGATGGTTCCCATTAATGAATTGATTCTCCTTGATTACCAAAAATTTCACCCAACCCGCTCTCTCTCTGTCTGTGTTTCCTAATAGTATACTGGAGCCATGCATATACATTTGCTGCACAAACATCTGAGACTTCTCTGATTTTTCCTCATGATCCTGGAGTGGATAAGCATTAGGTAATAGCTTTGGACAGAAACATATTTAATCTAATTCCTATATGCAGCACATACTGTTACAATTTAACGTCACATTTTATGTTACAGTTGCTGGTGACAAAGTATTCCATATAAGTTGTACACCATTTATAACAAATTAAGGTTATAACAGTTTTCCTGATTATACAATTCTTTTTTAAAGCCTTTTTTTTTCTTACAGTGATTGTCAAATTTTTATGGGTTCCTGCATTTGTTGAGTAGCATTAGTTAATGTTCATTTTAGAACCAATATCTTAGAGCTGGGTTCTGTGATACTTTCCCTTAATTCTAATGACATTTCTGTGATTTTCTCATTACTACCTGTCTGAGGAAGAGGTTTGACTGTTGACACACTACAACACTAGCCACTGCCCATTCCCTTACTTGCTGGTATATTCATCCAGCATGCGGCAAGCATCCTTCAGCTCCCGCTCCAGCTTGGCATGGTCGGAAAACAGCTCTCGAATGCGCTGCCTGTTGACTTCAATCTGCTCTGTGAAGGCCTCCTCTAGGCCGCTTGCCTCTTCCATTCGCTGCAGTGTCTCCAGCTGCTTGCGGAACACAGCATTGCGCTGCTCTAAGACTCTTGCCCTGTTGATGTACCGGGCAAAACGGCTGTTGAGCTCCTGAAGGCTCTCCCAGCCCTGGATGGCTGAGATGCCTGCAGATTCTTCAGCATCTTCATCAAAGACATCTGAGCGCTCATACTTTTCCTTGCGCACCTCATGCAGGTAGCTGGTCTTAAACATGATGGCACGCTTCTCTCCCCTGGGGTGGTGGTATTCCCGGAGTGCTTGGTCCACCTTAGCACCTTTAATGTGTGAAAACTTGGTTGCTCACCCTTGGCTGTCTCATGCTAGACTGAGCACTGCACAGTACTGGCTGGTGGCGAAATAGCCCCCAAAACCTCCCTCTGGTTGTTGCCATGCATGCTATGAGCCTGGGGTTTTCCAGAGATTATTGTTGCCTTTGTGGCAGAAATTAGAAAAGCAATACTGTTGATGACAAAGCAAAACAACAAAGAAAACACAAATGGCTGGCCCACAAAAGCACTGGGATGTCACACACCATTGTTTTGGTTCTTAGTCAGCTGCTTTCTAGATCCCTGGCAGGCTAGATGTTGGCACACCACTGGACAGAGGGGGAAATTTCATGTAGTACAATTTGTGGGTAACTGTGGAGAACTATTCTTGCCTAAAGTGGCTACTTGTTGATCCTCTATACTTTTGTTTATATTTATAAATGGTTATTAACTGGATTTTGGTTTATAACCTCAAAGGATATCACAAAAAAAATGTATTAACATTCATGCTATTATAGAAGCCCTGCAAGGAGATCCGGTATAATGAATTGTTAATTTTATTTCCATCAGAAAAATATATAAAACAATCACAATACAACTGAAATAAGTCTCGCTCAAAAGAAATACAACTTTTCAGTTAATTTTGTGCTTACACATGGTGTTGTTCATTTTAACTTAATAAAATAGCAGAGTATAGTCAAATGAAAAGTAAAGGACAATCTCTGTGTTTTGCTGAAAAGGTAGCTCAGAAGCAGAAACATTACAATTTGCTACTAATAAAATGAAAGCCTCTTTCCACTTTGTAATTAGATTCGCTCTCTTCCTCTTATTAGGACATTTTGCAGAGTGTTAAGCTAGCTGTGGAAACCTGGACACAAATGCATAGCATTGTCCTTGAAAATGGCAAGCAGGCTTCAATCTCCTTTCTGCCCATAATTGTTCACATTCCACAGCTTCTTCAGCAGCAGCAGGCATCACATTCAGTGTCACACTCTGGTGTCAACTAGTAGGAAAAACCAGCTTCTTATATAGCATACAAGTGTGCAATAGGAGACGTCTTCAAAACATACAAGCAAACACACACTCACACTGATAGAGGACAGGGACCAGGAGGACAGGGGGACCGTGACACAGAGATGAGAGACAGTGAAAGTGGTGAAAGTGATGGAAGACTGAGAAAGGGCGCTTACTCCTAGTGTGTTTTGGATCTGACACACACCAGAGTGCCTGATCACCCACACCTGAATCCTCAGAGGGGCATACTACAAAGCGAGATTAATGGGTTAGCAAGTTATGCTGAGCTTAAAGTCAACGTTTTGAGTGTCACAAAGGTGGCTCTCTTTTTACATGGCTAAATCACCATGGAAACTGAACCTGGTTATGTTCTGGCTTAAAATTGGCTGAAAGCACCACATATTTACTGATTCTTTTATAGATTTTTCATTGGGACAATACATTTTACATGTGCACATTGTATCTTATTACTGTAACATCACAAATAAACACCAGCTGTAAAACCATCAGTTTTAAAAATACTAGAATTGTAGTTACTAGAGCACACACCAAGAATAATCAATACAATTAATTGCACTTTGATTTCCATGTCTCCTTTTTTACACTATGAGATGGTATTATTAAACTTTCAGAGCTCTAATGTTGGGCTATCATGGTAGAAATAAACAGCAGCACTGAGCAGCCACTCAGCAATAAAATAAATAACTTGAATTAAAATGTTTATTTCACCTTTCTATGCTCTAAATTCCCAAATCTCTTTGTATTGAAAAAGAGTCATATGATGTGTGAATGCACATGGAGCCTGAAGCAGTAAGCTGAAATTAACAGCCAAGGCTGCTAACCTTGATGTGATACTATCTCCAGCTGGGGTTTTAGGTTTTGTAAAGCCAGCTAACACAAAGAAATCTAACAGAAAGAAAGCCTGGCTGTGTTTTACTTCCTTTGGAGTATACCCATGTGGTCATTGGTGGAACTGCATATCAAGCCCCAGGACTAAGTGTTCCTTGCTGTACAGCAATGTGCTGTGCATTGAGTGAGTGTTGTTGAGTTTGCATTGGCTTGTACTGTGTTTTTGGTGTTGCAGCTTTGTTTAGCTTAACTTAAAGAATATTTGGAGGGGTTTTCTGCCATTTATTTTTACCCAGTTTTAGTCCTGTTTCTGTTGCTACAGAAAGCACCAGAGCACAGCTTTGTAATATTTGATTCCACAAATTTTGTTTAAATTTTCTACACAGGTTTTGTTTGATGTTTTGGCCCTTAACCTTTAACATTTATTTGCTTTTTTTTCTTCTATGACCTAAGCTGACTGTCTTTGTCAGTATTTCAGTTGTAAGTAAATGTCATATACAATCATATACCGTCATATACTGGCAAAGGCTTTGTTATGTTACTTTCTATATTACCTGTATTAAAAAGTCTCTTCTTTATTAGTCTCTCGTGGATTTCCACTCTTCTCTCCATGCTTATTCTGACATAGAAGAATGAGGACAAGACAAAAGTTTTCTTCAGCTTGCTCTAGCTCTGCTACAAGGTCAGTCATACTGCGTCTCTAGACAGATCTAGCAAGCTGTCTGTGAAACAGCTGAATGAAACACATGTCAAATGGCTTTATGTCAGTGCTTCAGTATATTTTGACACCAGCAGAGCCAAAGCAGCTCAAGGACAGACATGTGATAGCTGAGCGACAGTATAAAATTTAAGCTACTGAATAAACACTTAAGTTGGGTTTATAATGTTTAACTCATCAATAGATGTATACCTTTCTCTTGTGGTAATTTATAGTTAATATTACAGGGTTCATTTTCCATCATTTTTTGTTGTTTTTAGAAACTTTAATTTCCCATACACAATTCAGTAATATTTCCAGTGTTAAAGGCTGCTCCAGCACATTTGGCTTGAGGAAGCCTTGCAGTAAAGTTAAGGCAACACAAAATACGTGTCACTGGCATTCAATAAGTTTTCCTGTATAAATTATTTTATGTTGGCTTGTAAAACAAATCTGCTGCCAGATCTGCTTTAAATCACTAGAACTGTAGTCAACAGTCCATTTGTAGGCCATTAATAATTAAAAATTTAAATTGGTAAAATGACTTCACTTTGATCTGGACAAAAAAAAAAAAATGATTTCCACATGTTGTTAAAGTAATGTTGAGCTGCCATGTTAGAAACAAACAGCTGAGCTGAGAGTTCACTGGGTGGATAAATCAATAGTTCTAACTTATGAAAGATTGATGACTTTGCAATGCAATGTTCTCATGCCCTATTTGCAACAACAATTCTGGCCTTTTGCGATATGTTTAATATTCTTTATGTGTCTCTAACACCTTATCCTGTTATTGTCTCTGAAAGAGGCAGGTGACACTATTGATCAGTTTTGACCAGAAGACAAGACAAATGAAGCAGCAAATTTCTCCTTTAAGCCTGAAGCAGAAAGTCTGGGTTGGCAAAGAAAGTTGATAACTACTGTTATGATGCTTATTATGACCAGTGGTTGTTTTTAGGTTCTGTCGAGCTGGCTAACACAAAGAAAGCCTGGCTATGTCAAACTTGTTCCATAGCACACCATTCTAGTGTATGCTGGGATCAGCAAATCTCCCGGCAGCATTTCAATGCAATTCAAATCTGAGCTTTGACTTTTCCTAACACTGCATTTGTTCCTCAAGAGCCATTTTTTGGTGGATTAGGGCCATCATCCTGCTGAAAGGTACAACTCTTGTTGAACATTTTGATATACATTATTGTCAGTCACAAAATTTTCCAGTCCCTTGTAATAGTTGAAATTGCAAAAAAATAAGGTTGACAAGTGTGTAATAGTTAAGAAGCACTCTGGAAGCACCCACATAAATTTGCTTTTTCCTCAAAGTTCTCAGAGTGACCTCAACCAAAAGGGAATGGACTAAAGTGTGACAACTTCAACCACAATATTTCACACTTGGTGTGTGCTTACTCTTTTGGAAAGCTGTCTTTAGTCAAGCATGTCTACTGTTACCATGACCAAGCAATACAATGATTCCGATGTTCAGAATTCATTTTTACTGAAGACCTTTGCTCATATGTTCCCTGGAAGGCGCTAGTTTTGTTCATATTTTCCTTTTGGACAGCAAACGCTTTTGCCTGGCATGCACACCACCATCTGTCTGCAATGTTTCAAAAATTTCAAATGTTTGTTCAAAGTATGACATTACTACATAACCTTGAAGAAAGTGTCATTATGTATATCGTTGTATTTTTTCTCTCTTTCAAAAAAATTTCACTAAGATTTGATTGTGAAATTGGTTTGAAATCCTTTTTCCACACACTGATCTATAGCGCTACAGCCAGGAGGAACTGTTCAGTGACATTAATTAAGAGGCACCCCAACACAAGCCTGTTAGACAAAGTTAATTTAGACCTGATGTAAAAAGTTTGTTTCTTTCCATTATCAGTGTTGTAAGAAAGATTCCCACAAGCAGATCGATACACCCTGTGTCCGACATGAGCAAAGACAGACAATAGCACATCTAATAACTTGCTTTAACACAACTCCACACATACAGTTAATGAATGGCTGACAAGGAAACAAAAAACTACTTGGGTTAGAATAAGGAATGGACTTCTAATTGTGTTTAATTGTCCTCAACAGAATCAGCATTTTTAACAGATTCATGGATTCTGCTTCATTGCTGTCTATTCCCTGATAGCACTGTAACCAATAAAAGTATTTTCCCATCTGTCCACCCTCATGCAAAAGCCACAGATTAAAGGTCTTGTGCATACTATCCGTGGGTGAGGAGAGAACAGCAGGTTCACATCGTTCTCTTTTCTGTCTATGTTCACTGGTTACGAGAAGCAGTAAATCTGAGGTCTGGGTGAGATTAGAGAGCTGCCCTTAGCTGGAAATGAAAGCCTAGTGTTTATCCTGCTGGTCAAGCCACCTGGGCTGCAGCAAGGCTGAGCAAGTAGCTAATATTTAGAGGGTAATAAAAACTAATAGGAACATGCAAAGACAGTCCTTTCACCTTAAGTGAACAGGAAAGTGGATATACTGCAGTTCTAAAAAAGAAAAGCTGTTTCTTCTCCTCCAGCATCTCTCATGTCCATTATAACAGGAGAAGTTGTCTGCTGGTTCACTTGTGTGTGTGTTTTTATTCATTCTTAGGTTTAAACTGCACTCATACCTGTCAAGTGGCTACACACGGTGGGAGAGGATACTAAAAGTAGTCTCAGTGCTATTGAAAAATGATTGTCAGAGGCTTTGTAAGGAACAACAGGCCCAGCTTTCTATCACAATGAGACACTGATCCTTAAAAGTCATCAGTGCTGCTGTCTGTGTGTTTATCTGCTGTTCGGGATGGCTGAACACAGACAAACAGTGCTGAAAGCTTTCCACATGTTTTTACACTGACCCCTAACATAAAGACCAGCTCAAAGGCATGTTAAAATATGTAAGAACATTTCTGACGCTGATTATTTTTCTCCAAAACTACCATGTCAGTATTGCTAATAATCACATGACTGAATGCAAAAAAATATATCATTTTCTCTATGTTTTTAAAGAATTGCAAGGAAAACTCAAAACGTCATCAGTCTTATAATCAGATAGCAGGATTATGTGTGCTCAGTGAATGTTTTTAGATATTGTTATTCTGCAAAACACATCATATGTAGAATTCCTCAGAAAGGTCATGCAGTCTGATTAGACTGTTTACATAATGTTGATCATTCTGATAATTATATTTTATGGCTTCTCCTTTGATGTGCAATATCAGCTCTACAGTCAGCAAAGTAGAGTTGCACACCTCTTGGAAGTAAGAGATGAGCGATATTAATTTCTCTTCCATTCCCTCTGGAAGTTCAAACTTGATTTTTAGTCATGCACTGGATCCCTGCAGAGCCCATACCATAAAGGGCAACATTATTGTGTGTACTGATACTTGTGCCTGGTGTGTCTATGTTGTACTGCCATCACAAGTAAAACTGAGCTAATCATGTTGGACTTGGAGCTATTTAATCTTGTAAAGTTATTTTTACTGACATGTGGGGGAAGAAAATCATTACTAAACCATCTGACTTGACACGCAAACTATGAAAATGAGAAAGAAGCATACACCTGCGTGGATGAACATTAGCTATTGCATTAGCAGTCTGAGAAAGATGGATACAGTCACAGCTTATTACATTTTATCTTACAAGTCATTAGCTTAGTACCAATCCATAAACTGTAATACACTACTAACAATTTAACTACAAGTGTTGCAGTCTGCATGTCAGGCTATGGTGGAGGATACTGGGGCTACTATAGCTACAGCGTATATTTATCACAGCAGCTACTTTAAATCAAGTTTTAAATTTACACTGTTGCAAATAATGCCCCTTTTTACTCTGTTCATACCTCACTCTGCCTTTGATCATTAGTTATTATTAATCTCTGGCTTTCTCCCACAGCGTGTTTTTTGTCCTATCTCTCGACTCAGCCCCAACCGGTTTGTGGCAGATGACTGCCCCTCCCTTTAGTTTGGTTCTGCTGGAGGTTTCTTCCTGTTAAAAGGGAGGTTTTCCTTCCCACTGTCGCCAAGTGCCTGCTCATAGGGGGTCATTTTGACTGTTGGGTTTTCTCTGTAATTAATGAAGGTTCTTTACCTTACAAAATAAAGCGCCTTGAGGTGAGTGTTTGTTGTGATTTGGCACCATATAAATAAAATTGTTCCCTGAATTGAATTGAAGGACCCACTGAGTGTGACACACAACATGAATTTGCCATATTTTGTTGAAAACTGACAACAAGAAGGCAGTAGGCTAGCCTTTATTGAAATCTTTCTTTTCTCTGTCCCTTAACTCCATGTCAATCATAGGCGTAGGAACCGGGGGGAAAGGGGGGACGTGTCCCCCCCAATATTGGAGACAGGTGCATTTAACTTGCGTGCTTTTATTTTGAAGGCGCAACATAGCGTCATGCCACTGTGCCATGAATATGGCTGTTTGTCAGTTTACTTTCATGCAGAGGATAAAGTTTACTTACTGGATAAGAAGTCAATTTGAATGAATTTCAAACGAGAGGCAGAAAAATCATTTTGGCTCTTCTGCTTAGGCAAATGTTTTTAACCTTTGTGTACCTGTTTGGCTAAATGCAGGGCTGTAAAGAGGCACACAGCTTGTCTATTAAATGTGAGAGGTATCACTTTTATTTATTTATTTTGCTTCTTATTATTTTTATTGATATTTATTTTGATTTATTAGATTAGAGTTTCAAAGTGAATAGGCATATTTTAATAGCTGTTTTTTTTACTTAAAAAGTGAATAATTTGTTCATTACATTATCTGGAGTCTTTCGTGTCTGAACGTTGTTTAATTAAAGAACCAGTTCTGCTGCCAGTCAGCCTACATAAATGCATTTTTGACCATTATTAAATGTTTTCGACCAATAAAACACATCAAACTTTGCACTTCTGTGCGTTACTAAATTATTT
>JASGAU010373147.1:0-10211 GCA_030220045.1 Australoheros facetus
CTGATCCAACACACCTGAATCAAATGGCTGAATGACCTCCTCAGTATGCAGTCAAGTTCTCCAGAGTCCTGCTAATGACTTCTATATTTGATTCAGGTGTTTTGAAGCAGAGACACATCTAAAACCCGCAGGACACCAGCTCTCAAGGCCTGGAGTTGAAGAGCCCTGATCTAGACTAACTTCTCTCTTTCAGAGCATCTTATCTGAGGTCCGGCCACAGAACGTACAAACATCGCCAACGTCACCATGTTCTGTCATTAATCTGGACAAGATTTCTCTGTATTGATTAAATTAGAACATCAGGAAGAAGACGTGCCTATGACTGAGAGGAATCTGAGTCATGAAAAAACAGCCAGAACAAGACTGAATGACGAAGGTCAACTCGTAGCGCCCAGAGATTGTTTCTGCTTAGATAACAACGAGCTGTATAAAGATGTTTTGTTAGACAGGAACACGGGCTCAGAGAGAGAGAGCACACTCTTACTCTCAGTCCCCACAAGGCCATGTGTGTATTTTCCTGATCCTTTAATATATTAAATGTTTTACTTTTTAATTAAAGTGTTCCAGGTGTCTTCCTTCACAAAAAACCTGTTTACCTGACAATGTGATGCCATGAGGTAATTCCTGACATTTGTGCTATCTCGATCATCCAGCCTAATGATGGCATCCTTTACTTGTATCAACATCTCTTTGGACCCCATATTGATAATTCCAGTAAATGGCTACAAATGCCAATTCAACAGTTGGAATCAACTCTAGATCTTTTAATGAGACAACAACAATTAACAGCTTTTTAGTTAATAATCCTAATACTTCGAAGGCTCTAAAAATGGGGGACAATACATAAAAATGGCTATACTTCCTAAACAGGCAGTGAAATACTTTTGAATAAAAGTCTGCACTTCAATCACATCTTGATTGTTTGATTCAAAATCCAGTGTGGCAGTATACAGAGGCAAAATTATAGAAAATGAGCCATTATTCAAATACTTATGGACCTAACTGTCTCTTACTATATATCATTTTTTTAAACTGGCAGAAATTAATCATTATGTAACAAATGCTTTGTCTTAATAGTTTTAGAAATATAAGGATCTGCTTGATTTGACTTTAGCTGAAAACAGATTTTCTTAAAGATTAAACAAACTAGTAAGCTTTAGTTCTGCTGCAGACGAAGGGCTAGAGCCTATTCCAGCTGTCATAGGGTGAGAGACAGGGTACACCCTGGACAGGTCACCAGTCTTTTACAGGGTGAACACAAAGAGACACAACCATTTGTACTCACATTCAAGCCAGAGACACAAAAATCCCCTTTGGGGTTGTATCAGCTAGAGAATTTATCAGATGATGATTTACAAAGTATTTATGGAATAAAATTTTTTTTAAAAAAGTAAATTAACTTGTTAGAAGGATTGATACCAGCCCTATGAATCACATGGAATATTGTGCAAAAGTCTTGTTGGCAATGTGGTTTAAGTGTCTTAGACACAACGCAGCGCAGGGACAGGGGCTCGAACCAACAACCCTCCAGCTGCAAGGCGAGCACCTACTGTACCCACTGTGCCACTGCCGGTTTTTGTGCTGGCCCTCCTTTATTTATGTTTTGCTTTCAAACACATTCAACACATTTAGGTGCGCTGGGTCTGTCCAGCTTCCTCCTCCACCACCTGATCCAACTCACCACCAGGTGGTGATCAGTTGACAGCTCAGCTCCTCTCTTCACCCGAGTGTCCAGAACATACGGCCGCAGATCTGATGATACGATTACAAAATCGATCATCGACCTGCGACCTAGGATGTCCTGGTGCCATGTGCACTTATGGACATCCTTATGTTCAAACATGGTGTTTGTTATGGACAAACTGTGGTTTGTTCAGATCAGGCCGGCCGTTCCTTCCAGGTCTCACTGCCATTGTCCACTTGAGCACTGAAGTCTCCTAGTAGGACAAAGGAGTCACTAGATGGCAGGGTAGGAGGGCAGACCCATGTCTCCTCTTTGGCACCATGGACTAATGTCCGGCCACCAGACGCTCTCCCTCGAGCTCCCTCCACAGACCTGTCTCCAGGGTGGGGTCCCAGTAACCCTATACCGGGCAGGGTAAACAGTTCCCTTGGTGGCTCTTTGTTGGGTGACAAATCTAAATTTTCAAATTTGGAAATTTTTGATTCAAATCCTCACCAATACAATTGTTCAACTGGTAGTGGCAAAGTCTGGCAGCTCTGATCTTTACTTTATTTTTGTTGTGTGTTTATTGTTTCTTTTTGTCTAGTACTAATGGATACTTCTGTGGGGAAAAGGGTGTACTCAAGAGAAGAGCTTTTTTCATTGAAATGGAGCAAATCTGGAAGATACCACCCTATTACAGCTGACATAATGAGGTGTTTTTGTGGTTGCCATGCTGGTGCAAAGGTGAAGGCTTGGAAGTGAAGGCTTGGATAACTGCCAACAGTCATCAAGGGAAATGCCAACTCTCTGCTCAACAAAGGTGATGAGCTGAAGATATTGAAGATTCAGAAAGTATCGTGAGTGCAGTCTCATGTGTTTTATTGAAGCACAGTTGAATCAAAACATCTCAGACTCTAATGTGGAGCTACCTGGTATCACCCACATACCGTCAGACAGAGATGCTAAAGGCAGTGACAAGAAAAAATAGGTGGGGGGTCTGGCTTTATTTGTGAACCACAGATGGTGTAATCCTGCACGTCACTGTCAAAGAGAAGATGTGTTGTCTTGATATAGAATTATTGTGTGACCATGTTATGTACCAAGAGAATTCCTATCATAACAATACTTGTGTACGTTCCACCCGAGGCAACAGCTGAAGTTCCACGTGAGGTTCTCTGTGAAACTGTTGCTAGGATACAGACTAAACATCCAGAGGCACTCTTCATAATTTCAGGAGACTTCGGTCATGTTTCTGTCTCCTCCCACCTGACTGCCAATGTCAAAGAAGCTTACAGAGCTACTGGCCGCCACTTGGCACATAACCGTTACCATCACAAAAGCCATCTGGAACAACTCTGATCACCCACTTTGTAACATCTTTATGAAACAAACAAACATCAGTACTGGAAGACTCCTCTCTCTGTTGTAAAATGGAGAGATCCAGAAAATCATCTGTGCCCACAGCTACCGGGCTTTTCAATTCTCATACAAACAGCAGATGAGCTGTGTGAGACACATGCATTTCTCTCTGGCACCAGTAAAGTTCTTTTCTTCTTTGACACAGAATCCTCTTACGTTACTTGGCTGAATGCACAAAAGCGAAGTTGTGGAAATAGTTTTTTCAGAGACCTCTACAGTTCATGATGAAATCATACATTTATTATTACATCATACGTTCAGACGTACACAGTTCTGCTAAAGTTAATAATGTATTCTTATTTTATTTAACCTTTACTTATACAGGTAGTCCCATTGAGATTCAGTGTCTCATTTGCAAGAGAGACCTGTTTCAAGAAACATAATAAATATTCAATAATAAAATACAAACAATAAATAGTGAATAAAATGCCAAATATTTACACAGTCATATTAAAGAAGTTCTCAGTGAAGAGTTGACAGAATTGTTTATATGTGTTTTAAAGTCAATGAGCGAAATGTGTATATGTGACTTACTTTCTCCGAACAAGGTGAGCAATCTCTGACTGGACTTTAAGGTACTCCTGAGCCATCCTGATATGCTGCTCAAACACAGCCATGGACTCTTTGGAGTTTGGACAAGGAGCTAGAGGCTGGAAACAAAGGGGTCGCTTTGTGGTTAATGCAATATTCTACATACACGCACTTAAAAACTCAAAGACAATATCAAAATCAACACTACAGTTGAATGAGAACACTGCTATAAAAAGTTAATGGTCGTATCAAAGGAACCGTATCGTACAGGCTGGGTTTGAATTCCCAATTCTCATATACTGCACTAGGACACTACCTCACAACTAGAACTAATTCAACAATAAAAAAGGAAACAGAATAAATCATTCACTGTGACTTAATTTGTGTCAAACTGCAGGATATTCCTGATGTATTCAGGGAAGGAATATTTTGAGGATCCCCTCGATCCCACTGACATGCTTTCTGTGGGTAAAGCAGGGCCTGAGGATAATGGTGGTTGAGGTCACTGATGTGGATAAAATAAACTCGCCAGTAGCCAGAACTCTCAGATGGATGAGGTTCACCTTCAGTTTCTCAGGGCTCTGGATTTTTTTAGCGCTGTCCTAGTTGACGTGCCTCCATACCGTAGCATGGAAGTTGTGGGCAGTGCCCTTGGACTGTAAACTAGGATGGTGGTCCTCTTTACAAGGGCGATGCCTCCAGCTTCAAGACGAATCACGCTCCTCACATAGAAGGGTGCAGAAAGGAGTTTGCCCGCAACAGTCTACATCAGGGGTGGGCAATTCCAGGCCTTGAGGGCCGGTGTCCTGCAGGTTTTAGATGTGTCCCTGATCCAACACACCTGAATCAAATGGCTGAATTACCTCCTCAGTATGCAGTCAAGTTCTCCAGAGTCCTGCGAATGACTTCTATATGTGACTCAGGTGTTTTGAAGCAGAGACACATCTAAAACCTGCAGGACACCGGCCCTCGAGGCCTGGAATTGCCCACCCCTGGTCTACATGCTCTTGAGAATTTGGAGAAGGGATTCAACTGCATCTCTGAGGCTGTCCTCTATTATATAGCCAAGGGGTGGAGGGTCTCTTCTCTGCTTTTTCCAGATGATGTAATTATGCTGGCTTTCAGTGAGTGGCAGCCTCCAGCTTGCATTGCGGAGGTTTGAAGTAGAGTTTGAAGCAGCTGGGGAAAAAGTTAGCACCTGAGTCTGGAGCCATGGTTTAATTTCTGACTTTTCAGAAAAGTCCAGTGTGCTGGCTCAAATTTGGGTATAAAAATGTGAATTCATTTGGTATTTGCCTCAGAAACACCAAAATAAATTTTAGCTTTAAATAAGTTTTTTTTACAGGTTTCTAAAATATTTGGGTTCTCTTATTTCATATGGTCTAGTACATTTGGTAAGCACTGTATCTCGGGGTCTTGTTCATGAGTGAAGGAGGAAGGGTGCATGAAATTGACAGGCGGATTGGTGCAGTATCTGCAGTAATGTGGCTGCTGTAAGATGATGAGCTAAGCATGAAAGCCAAGTTCTTGATTCACTGGCTGATCTACAGTCATACCCTCACCTATGGTCACAAGCTCTAGGTACTGACAGAAAGAATGACACTGCAAATACAAGTAGCAGAAATGAACTTCCTCTGAGAGGTCTTGGGCTCTCCCTCAGCGAGAGTAAAGTGCTCAGTTATTCAAGAGGGGCGCAGCGTAGAGCCTCTGCTTGAAAGGAGCTGGTTGAAGTGGTTCAGGTAACTGACGACAGTGCCTCCTGGGCACGTCGGATAAGTGGCCAAAAATAGATGGATTTTCAGCCGCATGTCCAGAATTTCAATCATTAGCATATCAACATTTTATTTACTTAAGCAAAAATTTAGTGTGAACTACAACTTCAAACATAAAATATGTATTTTGTTGATTTTACTGATTTTCAGTTCATTAATTATCTAGATTTCTCACACAACTGGCATTAGTGTCATGCCTATACACGCATAAACACTAAATGTGTGCATGTGCATGTCGTCTCTGAACAAAGTTACAGAAAACAGTTGTTATAATGGGGTGAACTATAGCCATGTCCTCATGGCCTGAAGCACACTAAAACTGCCAGAAGTGCCCCACTGACCCATGTTTCATTTAATTTCAATTAATGAAAGAAATGCATGCTTGCAGATTTCTTTCCACAGTAGCAGACAGCTAACAATCAAACATATTTGATTTTCAACTTACCTGCAGTTGGTAATCCAATTTCAGATAGCCATCTACTCCATTGGTAGCTAAACACACACAGACACACACACATATATCTGTCACTGTGACTGAAAAAGAGACACCTGCTGGAGAATAAACCACACACAAATGGAGAAATTCAAACACTGGCAGGGGGCTGTGTATTGCTCCTGCATTGTGGCTGGAGGAACATAAAGCTCTGCCTGTATGTAATCATGCAGGTGTGGTCAGACTAATGCAAGAACTGAGCCACCTCGAACTAGAAAGGATTTACCAAAGAAGACACTTCGACTATTTTACTAGTCTGTCACTTACCACTGATTAGCAGATATGCTAACCATTGCTAACCAAGTATGCTAGTGATAGATGGTAACGGCATCCTTTCATCCAAGTTTAGTCATTTCTGGCTCCAACAACCTAACAATTCAATTTTATTTATATAGCGCCAAATCACAACAAACAGTCACCTCAAGGCGCTTTGTATTGTAGGTAAAGACCCTACAAATGGCATCAGCTATTTTGATATTTCAAAATGTGGAGTTCAAAAGCAATGAGTGCGTAAAACTATTATTTTATCGGCCAAAGTGGCCAGTGGGGGGAAAACATTACATTGGACACAGCCTTGGAGACTGCCTGTGGTGCTGACTGTGCAGTATTTGCTCTCACAGTGGTCCCTACCTGTGGGGCTCAATGTCATCCTCAGTTCTGACTGGCTAGAGTTGAGTGCAGAACTGGTCAGCTGGGCTGGGTTTTGGGAATGTCCTGGTTGAGTTTCCACACTGGAGACCCTGGTTAGACCAGTACGCAATGCAGCATTCTGGGGGGTCTGAAAATCATAAAATAGGTTTAAAACAAAACATAGTGTTCAAGTGTGATCCTGACTCTCACTTCATGAGGTTCTATTACCTTGGAGGGCTTGAACTGAAGTGGAAATTTGGACTCAAAGCTTTTTAGGGTTTCCTCTCTACCGACTGAGTTTCTGTGTTCTGTGTTGTCGTCACTCCTGTTGAAGTTGATGGTGCAGTCAGCATACGAGCCTGAACAGGAGGAAAGGAATGGGATAATAATGATGATCATTTCTGTGCCTGTATCACATTAGAAAAAGTCAGCAGACACTGACTAACTGCTGACTAAAGAGATCATGCGTTAGTAGAAGCTGACGGTTACCTGTGCTTGTGGCCGATGAAGAGCCACTTCTGCTGGCTGAAGACTGATGAGGGAGCTCGAGTGGTTCATCTGAGCCTGGAAAGTACTGGAAGATGCACACGCAGCACCCATCACTGTTACAGAGCTCCTTCTACTTTGGTCTGATTCATAACATCTTTTCAAAAGGCCATCTATTTCATTTATTTTTGAGTCTAGATATAGGTCCAGTTCTTCATCTGTGGATTATTATTCATATATTTTTACTTTTTGCTATTGGCTGCAAATACAAATACATTTCACTGTGCATTGTACTGTGTATAACTGTGACGAATAAAGCTTTATCTTATTGTATATCGAATCCCATTCTAGGCAGGTTAGAAATAATCAGGTTAAATTAATCCAGTTAAACAGAATGAACGGCTTTCCTAAATTTCACAAAATAGAGTTGATAAGAACATTTATGAGAGTTTTTTGTTTTGTTGCAGCCAGGTGTGTTTCTTTTAGCATATATTTTTATTGTTAGGAGATGTGGGAGAGTGCAAAAAGATCAAAATCCTGCAGGTGAAAATGTGCCAAAACTGTTCAAGAAAAAAATGTTTTCACTTCCTTCAAACCATGAATAATGAACAATTACTATAGTTATGATCACAGTTTGTTTATATTTTTATTTAAGCTTTTTTTGGATTGCTATTACAAATATTTTCAATTTATGAAATGTGCTTCAGCTTCATCCCTCTTATTCATGTTTATAGTTCAAAATCAGGGTAGACACCCAACTTTATTGCTAGTATATAGTAAAAACAACTTAAATTTTCCAAAATTTCAAAGAAAATAACTGCTTTATTTCATTTATTTACTGCATATACAAACTGAAGTGAAATGAAATGATCATTTGTGGCTCCACGTGGTGGAACTATACCTTCATTAGATGGTTCATGGTGTTTCTGACCTCACTCATTGATGGCCTCTGGCTGGGTTCTTTGTCCCAGCAGCGGGTCATCAGAGTCTCTATGGGCTCTGGGAGGTCTTTGATCAGAGGAGGCCGAGTACCTGTCATTGGAAACAATCAATGCAGAAAAGCAGATTAGACCAAAGTGATCATATCGTTGCCACCTTCTTCTTTTGAAGTCAGCACCGGTGTATATCATTTTTAATCATGTAGTCTTCAGTTGCAACTGATCAAAGTGGGATACCTCACCTCGTGGCATTTAAACAGGAAAGCTTTAGTCATTTTTTCACATATGTAGAGCCAGTTGAAAATCACACGATTTTGTTAAATATACTTTTTTTTATTATGCATCAACTGAATTTCAGCTCCGGTTAGTGCATAACAGAACCTACTCACCCCTGTGGACAGCCCACATTATACAGAATGCAGAACCACCAATCTCATCAAAGGGTTTCTTGCGTGTGATGACCTCCCACAGGATAATGCCCCAGCTGAACACATCGCACTTTTCACTGTAGTTACTGCCTGAGGAATAGACCAAAACCATATTTAAAAGAAACTGAAAGTCACAACCAGCAAAATACAGGTAAAAATGATGGTCAGCAAGTAGTAATGTTCACACTAACAAACTTATGTAGTTGGTACTAGATTCAGTTCTATAGGTTTCAGCTTAAAGAGGCTCTGTATAACCTTAGACATCATTGTTATTAATGACTCAAAGTCTAGTTCACATCCCATACCCACCAACACTCCCGTTTTCCTGGGTTTCTCTCATATTTTAAAGCAATCACCGTTTGGCGTCCCAGCTTTGCCAATTTCTCCAGAAACTCCCCCAAATGATCAAAAACCTAACTTTGAATAAGTGGAATACACAAATTATTACGTTTTAGTAGTTGCAATAAGACTTCGAGGTGTATAGAAGTCTGTTCTTGAGCACTGTAAAGACTTTCCTGCTGAGTTCATCGCCTCAGTTACTCATTCACTGTATATCTTGGACATTGTGGGAAGTTAGCTGAAGCTGAGAAATGACTTAACATCCCTCTTCAGAATCAGTTTAAGATTTCAGTTCTTACTTTTAGAGCACTCCATGGACAAGCACAGACAGAGCATTTGCCTCTGTGGCCCCCGTCTGTGGAATTCTCTCCCTGTCTCCCTGAGAGCGGCAGATTCGGTGGCGTCTTTTAAAGGACAGTTAAAAACTCATCTTTTTAATATTGCATTTGCTTTGCTTCTTTCTACTGTGTTTTACTGCTGTGAAGCACTTCGTGGCAGCTGCCTTGAGAGGTGCTATATAAATAAAGTTTTACTTACTTACTTACTCACTCTTCTTCTTTTAAGTGTTTAACAACGTTCTGGGCATTATTACAGTTAACTGCACAGCAATAAGCTGTTTTCAAATCCTAGCTAGCAGTGTGCTAAGCTTTTTTCTGTCTCTGCACCTTTAGTATTCCTTATTCCACAAGAGCTCAACATAACCTTAACTTAAATGCTACTGCCACCTTGTGGTCCAGAGTAGCTATAGAACAACCAAATAAATTATCTTTGCTCTGATAACTTCTATCCCATTAATTACCTAAACTAAAACCACTAAATGAATTACTGGATCAATTAAAATATACAACAGCCATGCCATGTTTCAAAGAAAGAAGATTAGGTGTGGTATTTTCTGCTCACTCTTTGGCTAAGGATTTGTTGCTATGTCTTTTAAGACATTTTTTTGGCCTTTTCGTGGCTTTATTGACAGTTTTTCGCATTGGAGAGAGAAAGCGGGAGGAGAAACGGGGAAGACACGCAGCAAAGAGTGACAGGCCGGGACTCAAACCTGCGGCAACCGCACTGCCATGCAGCATACATGGTTGCCTGTTCACGCCCTGAGCCACCCTGGTGCCTGCTATATCTGTCTTTTACACAGGTGCTGGTCATAATATTAGAATATCATGAAAAAGTTGATTTATTTCAGTAATTCCATTCAGAAAGTGAAACTTGTATATTATATTCATTCATTACACACAGACTGATAGATTTCAGATGTTTGTTTCTTTTAATTTTGATGATTATAACTGACAACTAATGAAAACCCCAAATTCAGTATCTCAGAAAATTAGAATATTGTGAAAAGGTTCAATAATGAAGACACCTGGTGCCACACTCTAATCAGCTAATTAACTCCAAACACCTGCAACGGCCTTTAAATGGTCTCTCAGTCTAGTTCTGTAGGCTACACAATCATGGGGAAGACTGCTGACTTGACAGTTGTCCAAAAGATGACCTTTGACACCTTGC
>JASGAU010373150.1:0-22941 GCA_030220045.1 Australoheros facetus
CAGGGTCAGGCTTCAGAGGGTAGTCAAGACAGCACAAAGAATCGTTGGCTGCCCTCTCCCCTCCCTGATGGACATCTACACCTCCCGCTGCATCAGCAGATCCAGAAACATCATCAAGGACAGCTCACACCCTGGCTTTGAACTCTGACCTGCTGCCCTCTGGCAGGAGCATCAAACAGGAGCCAGAACAAACAGACTCAAGAACAGTTTCTTCACCAGAGAAATCACCACCCTGAACTCTCACACTCACCCACTGTAACTGTGCAACACCCACATCTCTGTGCAATATTATATTATTCATACTGAACAATATCTGTCACTCCTATATTGGTAATATCTAATATTCATTCACCAAGTGCAGTACTCACCATCTTCTTTATTATATTATACACTTATTTTATTTTATTACAATATATATATTTTATACATTCTCTTATTTTCTGTATTTTAATACATTTTCTGTATATATTTTATACATTTTATTTTTCTGTATATTTTATACATTGTGTTTTATTTTCTGTATATTTTTAGATTATATTAGAGTATTTTATTTTATTTTAGAGTTTCACTTTCTATTGCATGGCACTGAACAGGAGTGGCCCTCCAATCTCATTGTACATCCTGTATAATGACTATTCCCTTTTAAAGTTTATATTCAAAAATGACCAGGGTACCATTCAGACGGCCACAGTGCCTACAGTGGTATTACCACTTTATCCTTCCAAATGGCACTGGGATTGTTGGACCCTTGTTCTGAAAGACAAAGTAAATACAACTTGGACAATCTTTCAAAGTGTTAATGGTTTTTATTCTAGTACTACCACGGTGGCACTGGGAGTGCCTTTATAGTTTCTCTGGAACTTTCATAATGCCATAATTGGTTCCATTTAAACGTAACTTTCTGGTGTTCTGATACCTTTACCTGGCTTTTATTTGTGGTAGTACTACAGTTTGGTTTAAAAATACTTAGGTTGATATATTGGTACATCTACAGTGATGCAGCTGGTGTGGCTCAGAGCTACACGTTTTTGTGTTATAATCTTTTTGTGTTATAACCATGAGGTCAGGTCAGGCTCACCTCCTTTTTTGATGGCTTCAGATCCTCTTTGTTCTCCAGCTGTGGCTCTTCTTTCACTTGCTTCACCTCCAATTTCATCTCCTTGACTTCTTCCTGTTCAATGTCCTCCAGCACCAAGTCTGTCTTCTTCTGTATGATACTGACTGAATAGCACATGGCAGGAAGATGTGGGCTGAAAATTTTCTCTATATTTATGTGTTTGTATGTCTTCTATAGACAAATCCTGGTCGCAGTGGATTACTGTGGTGGAACCCTCCAGAGCACCAGCTCATTTATTGGCCATTTTATATTGACAGGTCCAGTAAAAGGTGCAGTATTTGCAGTTTGATTTAAATAGGGGTTATAATGGGAAGGATCTATAAATCTAGTAATGTTAACAGGCTGCTCTCTTTGGTCCATATCCTGAAGTCATCAAATACCTGATAATCAAATGTCATGGCACAAATAAATGATTTTTACTGGAAAGTTTAGAAATAAATGCACTTTGACTTATTAAGGTAACTAAACTAGAAACAATTTGATTGGTTGAACACCTAATTGTTTGCTTGACTGATTGATTGGTTGATTGATAGGTCTGTTTCTTTTTTCCAGGTTTACAACAATAACACAGCCGACACTCTTCTTCCAAACAAAGTCTTTATTGTAATAAATATTAAGCAAAAGGCTTCCTCGTAGTTGTCTGCACTGATTCAGCTGCTTTTAAGCAAAAACCTTTAAAGGGGACCGCTTGTGCTTTACCTCGTTTTCTGGCTGGTATCATTTTAAATGTTAGATTTTTATGTTTATTGGGGACAAAGTTTCAAATAATGTGTTTAAGCTGAAGTCATCTGCTACAGGAACAGCACGCCCATGAAGTACAGATATTACAGTTCAAAAGCACACAGTGCTGCCCCTCTGTAGGCTTCCAGAAGTCAGCCAATCAAAAGACAGTGGGCTTTTAGATAAGAGTGCCTTAAAGTGATGGGTGCTAAAGCAGCTTGTTTCAGACAAGAGCGCCATAAAGGGCCGGTATGAGACAAATAAGGATTATATTCATATTGTGAATCTTGCCACATTACTTTGGTTAAGTTCCAAATTTTAGAGCTGGAAATGTGCACAACTGGTCACCTTTACCAAAAGCAAGCAGCTGAAGTAGACAACTGGCAATCCAGAGCTTCCAGTATGAAGGAGTACCAATGGCTTGGACTTTAAACACAGCAGTGGGATATAGAGACTTCCTAATCATAATTGGCCATCATTAAAGAGGACATATTCTGCTTTTTGCTTATTTTCCTTCATATGTCTCCTGTTCTGATGGTAGAAGTTCATGTCGAACATACTAATAATGAGCTTAGTATATGTACAATAACCCCTGAGAACAAAAAGCTCAGTCTGCAGATTTCTCTAAACACTCAACTTTTCTGCTCTTTGATCTATATGAGGTCATAGAGTGAACATAACCCTAATACAGTCATCTAAGACACAGAAGCCCCACCCACCTTAGAAGAAGTAGCCAATCAAAGAAAGGTGTCTTAAAGGGGGAGGAGCCAAAACCGTGTTTGAGAATAACTGAGGGGATGTATGAAGGTATAAAGGACTATTATGAACTGTGAATCATGCAAAGCTTCTCTAGCAGAGTCAGAGGATTAAAATGTGGAGTTGGGAATAAGCAGAATGAGTCCCCTTTAATAAAATCAGTCATACAATCATGCCCCTTTGTCTAAATATGAGTTACGCTCAATGGCTGTGCAAAACCTGAAAGCGTAGCTGTGCACAAACAGCTCTGAGTGTCCATCAGTCAGTTAAAGTGTCTGTTGCTGTCAGTGTCAGTGTGAGCGACTCTGTCCTGCTCTTCCTTCTCCTTTTATTTTAAGGGGCTCTGGCCGCCTTTCCCCCCTGAAACAGAAGGAGAAGAGCAGCCCAGTTAGAGTCTGCCTCACCACTGACACCAACCCCTGACCTACCATTAACCAACCAATCAGCTCGCCAGTGCATGTGTCACAGAGTAACTTAAGTGTCCGCTTTCAGTGACAATATATCAAGAAAATTACTTTTTAAAGCATTTACAAGAATGTGCCTGTGACTCGGGTTAGGCTGCTGCTCAGTGAAAAGTTTAAGGTTCAACCAAATGTGAGAAAGTTCCCACCTTACTTCCTCTAAATTAGCAGATGCTTTTATATACAATAACTTTAGTACATTTAAAGAAGCCATGCAAAATTGTACCTTCACACCATACCTGTAAAGACTCCCGTTTTGGCTGGGAAACTACTACTATATTTTACCCCTCTGTCCCGCAGTCCTCCCTTATTAGTATTTTCCTGTAAATTTCCCATATTATAATATAATAATTTTTAAAAACGCATTCCTGTGCCTCTCCAAACTGAATTCTGTCATTAGCCTTGCGAGAACTGCCACCTGCAGTAGCCTGGGTGGCAGTTCTTGCGTGGTTAGTGCCGACAGCGGGAACAAACCTGGAACAACAACTGGATCGGTGGGGCTGGTTGGATGGCTCGCAGTGGGAGGCAGAAAATTTCCCTTATTTTTAAATACAAAACTTGACAGGTATGCTTCACACTATGAATATTTTCTCAGGTTACAAAGTACACTGAGCTGGGTCCAGCATTTGAGTACAGCAGATATCCACATGAAATTCTCAGGGCTGAAAAACACATTTAGGATCTGAAAAAACTGCGACCAATTTTATACCCACTCCAAGTTTTACAGTGTACAGGTAAAGTTGGTTTTTCAGGCTGTTTTTCTATAACCAGCTTTCAACCACCTTCAGGTGGCTGATCAAAACAAGTTACGCCATTGAAAAGTCTCCTTTTCACCTACATTTATATCAAGCTCATCTTCTAACTGTGGGTCAGAATCACTTCCTGCTCTGAGGAATGTAAACTGTCTGTTTCTCAGTGTTTCTGTCCATGCTGCTTGTTCCACCGCTAATAAACTAACTGAGTGTGATGCTGATGTTGATTTGTTGCTGTACTTACTGGTCTGCACCTCGTCACTCCCCCCATCCTGCATGAAGGAAACAGATGACACGTTCAGGTCAGCTGGCCTAACTTGGATTTAATGGCATGTTTGTGAGAGCTGAGCCTCATGTAGCAGCGACTCACCAGCTTCTGTACTGGCTGAGGCAACATGCGACCGATCCCACTGACGATCCAGCCCATCATGCTTTAAACCAAACAACAAGAAGATGTTAGACCCAATGAAACATGAACTGCACCCTGAGGCAGGAGTCACACGTTTCAGGCTTCAGCATCTCACTGCTAATTCCCACATCACTCCTTCTAGAACTGAATTTGCTTTGCTCACGGTCCACAGCTGAAAACACAACTTTTCAAGAGTCAGGTGTCAGCCAATCAGATTGCGTTCTGGCTGTGAAGATGCTGATGACTGCAGTGAGTAATCACACGTTAGTAACAGGGTACTTATGCTGTTCGTTAACTGAAGCTCGTCTTGTTTGTTGTTGCTATGACAATCATACCAGCGAAGGCACCCTCGTCAAGAGCTGACACACTGGTACATGTTGGTCCTGCCTGACTCGATGTGTATCAGTGTGCGTCAGGCAGCTGCTTTCATGTTGTATTCAAGGATTTTATCACTGATATCTGAACAGAGTGTAATGTAACTGTTGGGAAAGCTACAGTCAGCATCAGCACTGTATCACAGCGGGATGGTTAGGTTTGTTTTCAGGACCAAATCTGTCTGTCTGTTAGCTAACACTAGCTTCCCTGCTAAGAAGGATAAAATGCAGTGCTACAGAAACAGGTTTCCACCTACTTTGGTGGCTGCTCGGCTTCCTTGGTGGACCTGTGAGGACAAAAGAGGCCTGTGTTTAACAAATACTGTCACCTTTAATTATCTTATATGTCTCTGTCTAATGTAAATGCTAATCACAGACTCTCTATATAAGGCATACATCAGTTCCTTAAACCTGCATTTTTTCTAATGACCAGCAGGGGGCGACTCCTCTGGTATGATATGTACATACGTCTCTGAGAAAATGAGTGTCCTGCTCACCTGATCTCAGAGCGCAGCAACACTTTCCTGAAGAATTTATGATCTCAGTTGCTAGTTTCAAGTCTCACTGAATAAAACATGATGTTCACGTTTTCATTTTTGGTTCCATTTATGGTAAAACAGACCTCACAGCAGGGCCCGAGTCACTGTTTTAAGACCTTAAAATGGGACCACTGAAAATTGTCCAGATTCTTGGCGGCATTCCTGTGTTTGAGTGCTACTTCAGGACCATGACACCGCCATGCCTGGTGTATTCCTGAATGCATGACATTCAACAACACACTAAAGGTTTGACTCACTTCTCTGTCTCTGGTGCTGGTTTGGATGCAGGTGGAGGAGCTGGAGGTGGAGCTTCAGCTGTTTAAAAGAGCAGGACAAAATGTGATCAGCACAATTTACAAACTGCTGAATTCTGAAGCTTTTACGTATCCAAGAGAAGGTGATTGCTAAAATGTGGCTAAGTGAGACTGCAGATGTTGTTGGGTTAGCGTTGGCGGCATTGACACTGCTGTTAGCAACTGCATTTATGCTTGAAAAATCCGAAAAGTGACATCAGTTTGTGAAGATTATCTTGCTGAATAATATGTGTTAACATAAATGTCTATTTCCCAAAAAATCCAGAGGTAAAATGATCCCGCTAGTTTTTGTCAAGGTTATCCAAGGCTACGCTGACCTCTGTGTTGATCTGCAGCGTTTATTGAGGGAAAATAGCCAGCAGACTTCAATGAAACACAGTTTGTTGATGCTGTCTCCATGTACAAATGAGGTCATACATTTAGTTCTAACTGGGAAGAGGAAAACAAAACAATTGTTGAACACAAACTTTCATTTCTGTTGGACATTGAGAAGTATGCCACGTCAACAGTGAACTCGTCCAACGCTGGCAGGACCTTTCATTTTGGAGCGTTTACAACCAGTACTAAATGGCAAGATAGGACAGCCAGCCGATGGTTGTTCCACGTCGAAATGTTTGCTCTTTAGAAAGAAAGTGTCTCCTTGTTTCTCCAGCTATCAGCAGAAAACCATGTTTCAGTTCAGCTCAATCAAGGAAAATGTCTCGAACCAAACATTTAAAGTGAATGTGGATCTCTAACACCACAACAAGAGCTGTTTAAAAACCATGGCTGACTTAAATACAATATACAGACTAAAGCAGTGGGCCACCCACACATTACACCTACAGGAGCTGTCTGGCCATGGAAACCCATGCCAGGAAGCTCCCTGTGAACAGTTTTTGTACTGATGTTCATGTCAGAGGAGGTTTGGAGCTCTGCAGTTATCGAGTCAGCAGAGCGGTGATGGCTTTCATGCACTCAGTACTCAGCGACCCGCTCTAATATGGTTAGCGGAGTTGGGCCGCTGTTACCTGCCAACGACCTTGGAAGCGGCCGTAACTTTACGTGAGCTGCCGTGGTTCCTAAATGCTTCCACTCGGCAACAACACCACTTACAGGTGACGTGGATTATCTAGAAAGGAAGAAATTTCACAAACTGACTGGTGTCGACAACAACAACAATGGCGTCCCATTACAGTACCACACTCAAATTCAGTGAGCTCTTCACAATGTTTGTAAAAGCAGACTGCATGGCTAAGTGCTTGATGTTATACACCTTTAGCAAAAGAACTGAAAACACCTGAATTTAAAGATTAAGAGGGGTGGCCCGATAATTTTGCCTATATAGTGTAGGTCTGTAATGATGATCTGTGGCTGAAACAGACGTGACGGTACCTTTAGCCGGAGCTTCAGTCTTCTCGTTTCCCTCTGTCTTTGAGCGAACATGGATCTCTGGCTGAGGAACCACCTTCTCTATGCCATGTTTGATCCAGTCTATCATGCTGCGAGCCACACAAACATACAGGCAGGTTAACATATTGAATGAGCAGTTCGTTGAGTTTTGGTTGCTTAATTGTCTTGATTTCGGGGGTTGATTATCTTCCATCTCTTTCACTGTTCTGCTTTCCTGTCTCAGTGAGATTTGTCTTGTTGGTTTTCTAGTTTTACTTTCTGTTTTTTCTCAGTTATCTTCACCTGAGCTTCATTTCCAAACCCACCTCTCACCTCTAATCAGTGGCTTGTGTATATATAGTCCTGGCCTCCCCATCATCTGTGTCAAAGCTGCATGTGTTTCTAAACAAATTATCCAGCTTATTTAAGGACAGATGTTTCTTTCTCAGATGGTAAACTTTGAATGAAAGAAAATGTGTAAAACAGGACCCTAACCTGGGCGGCTTGTTTTCATTTTTGTCCTCTCGGTCTGGTTTCACCTCCACCACAGTAACCGGAGGCCTTGCAGCTGAAACACAAGAAAATAGATGATTGACGGAGCAGCAGCTAAAATCTGATCTGTGTCTGCAAACATATTCAGGTCCGCTCTCACCTGGAGCAGGTGCTGCCTGACGCACCTGAGGAAAAAACAGAGGATCAGTGCAGGAATATTTGGTAAAAATACAATCGTGAAGACCAAAACACAGCAGACTTTGACCTTTAATCATTCTTTGTTCCATGTCTAAGAGTCCTTTCAGCTTATGGGGGTTATCTTGGTTTTTTTGTTCAGGATTTGGTTGGATTAATAAAATTAATTAAATGAATTTTAGCAACAAACTTTAGCTGACAGTTGATGACGTTTGGTCTTCTTAACGCTCAGTCAGATACTTAAAATGAACACTCTTTGGGGAAAATGTCTGTGCAGGTTCTCAGTCATCCAGGTCATAGTATCTCTGGAGCTTGAAAAAAGGCGACTGGATTTCTTGTTGTTTCTTGAAAACATTTGACCTCTCATCCAAAAGGCTTCTTCAGTTCTCAAACCAAAGTGCTCAGACCTCTACATTGGAGAAACCAAACAGCCCCTTCACAAATGAATGGCACAACATAGAAAAGCCACCTCGACAGGACAAGACTCAGCTGTACATCTGTACCTAAAGGTCAAAGGTCACTCTTTTGAGGATGCCAATGTTCACATTTTGGACAGGGAAGACAGATGGTTTGAAAGAGGAGTGAAAGAAGCCATCTATGTCCACTGTGAACAACCATCACTGAACAGAGGAGGTGGATTACGTCACCAACTTTCCCCCCCTTACAGTGCTGTCCTGAGCTCCCTTCCCAGACGTCTCAACCCCCATTCGCACCTTTGTTCCAGTGACCTCAATACATGAAACAATGGAGTGAAGTCCCAAATTGGTTTCACCTGAAACCACTGATTGTAATGACCCACGCCTCCTTTCACACCTTGGTGAGGGTGTAAAAGGAGGGTCATAACCACCTCCAGGGGACTACGCCCACTAGGGTTTAAATACCTGGGTCTCTCCACCTTAGGTTTGAGAACTGAAGAAGCTTTTTGGATGAGAGGTGAAACAAAAAGAAGTCCATTCAGCTTTTTAAAGCTCCACAGAATATTTGGGAAACAATGTTAAGACCTTCAGAATAAATCGTTCCTGTGAAACCAACACAGGAACGATTTAAACCTTGTTGAATCTAAATGAAGATGTGTGACTCATTGTCATTGTGCGCACAAGGCACACAACGACATGATGGTTCCAGATCACTCATCCAGAGGCGAGCATCTGCGGTCAGGCAGCCAGAGACCAGCGCTACCGTTAGGCAATGTGGTATAAGTGTCTTGCCCAAGGACACAACGCAGCGCAGGAACAGGGGCTCGAACCTGCAACCTTCCGGCTGCAAGGCGAGCGCCTACCCACTGCGCCACTGCCACAATAAATGAATACATGTGGGACATAAGCTTCACAAATTGCCTCATGTAATAAAACCAAAGATATCTGTTGTTAGTCTGCTCATAAATTTTGATCTTACTTTCCTTTCTTAAACACAACTATAAGTCCTCTAAACTTCTGTTGTTTGCACTGTTAATTATCATCTAGTTAAAAGAGGCTATCGAGGACTGGACAGGAGACATGAACACATCCTAAAATAAAACCGCTGGAATCCATCGGTCTGCTGCAGCACGAGGTGCTGGTGTACCTCGGCCAGCTGCTCAGCTGAAGGCGGAACTTTGCTCTTCAGCTCAGGCTGAGGAACAACTTTCTCCAAACCCTGAGAGATCCAGGCAATCATCCCTTTTCTGAGGAAGAAAAACATGTTAATGACTGTCAGAGGGGTTTACGGGACATTAGGAACTGCAGAATACCCAGCAAAGCGTAATGAAGGATTATACAGCAGCTCACTATCTGGCATCTCATCTGCTGGTGCTTTTTGTAAGCATGCAAGATGAGATCTCTGGCATCCTGCCTGCTGATTGGTTTACAAAGCTGCTCACTATTTGGCATTCTGCCTGCTGATGGGTTTATAAATGAGCTCAGTATTTTTACTATGATGGTTACTCACTCGTCTTCAGGTTTACTGTCGGGCAGAAAACACAATCTTTCAGTGCAACTGCAGGTTTTGACCTTCTAGCTTAAATCTCTAAACCAGCTTCCACACAATTATCACCAGACATTATAAATCAGTAAGTGAAAGCAGAATAGTTTCACACACAGGTGTTTACCTGGCTGCTGTAACTTCCTCCTGTGAGCAGATGTGATGAGAGAAAAGAGGAGGAAACACTATCAGAACATGTGGGCCTGAAACTCACGCAAACACACTTTTACACGTTCTTTCTGGCTGTTCAGCCATTTCTGTTCAATTTGTTCATTTTCTTTTGTTTGCGTGTCTTTGTGGCTCCTGTTATTGAAGAGGAACAGTTTATGTTATGGAAGCAGCACAGGCAGGTCAAATACTCATGTAGACATGGAAAACATGAATAATAAACCTTTACATGTTGGTTTGTTTCAGTATCATCAATCAAAATGAGCATCACCTGTTAACATCCAGCTCATTTGGACCATAGTGTATTTTAACAGAAACACTATAATGCACATATGAAGTATGATGGGGTGTTCACAACAAACATGATTACATACACAGCTGAGGAAAGTACACAAATATGCACAGGTAACAGTGATGTGAGTAGAGGCGAATTTGTGTGAGTTAAAAACTTCTTTAAAAAGCATCTTTTTACTTTAAGCAAAAATTAGCTTTTGCTCTTATTATCCTGTAATCCCAGGATGCTAACATTAGCTTTTGCTAATTAGGAGTAATTAACCTGTTTTAGTTACCAAAAAAAACCCAAAAAATACTAAGGGCTAAAATCCAAATTGCCACTTTGTGAACTAACCCAGATTTCCTCCAGTGTATACCAAAACCTCATTAACCTCTTTTTTCCATAAATGTAGTTTGGTCCTAACCTGTGGTTGTTTCAGTGTCCTCACCTTGGCGGTGGAGCTTTTTTGACTCATTTTTGGTGAGACTGCAGGCTGAGGCAAAGCACCACTGATCCAGGTCAGTACGCCGGCCTGAGAGCCAGGTGTCGGGCTGAGGAGGTAAAAGTTAAAGGTTTTTGCTGCTGAACAAAAACTGGTAAAATACTCTTGAAACTACAGGGCTTGTTTAAATACACAATTAAACAGACGTTCTTAAATTTCCTCAAGTCTTAAGTGTGTAAAACTGTGGCAGTTTATTATCTAGTTACCGATGCAGCCGCTTAAAATTGCTTAAAATTGCCCCCTCCTTCTTCTGGGTGTAGCTACTTTCCGGTGTGAACACACCCCTTTCCCTTAATTGCAGAGTGTCACCAAGAGATGGCGATTTCTTCACAAAAACTTTGCCTTCTGTGATTCACAAATGTTTTGTTAACATTTTATATTATATAATATAATATTTTCACTGTCTAAAACATAGCTACTACCAATGGTGGAGCAAGTTTTGAAAATCTAAAATAGATGGATAAAATTTTAGACAGTGCTGGGAAAACATGGCATTAACTGGCTGTGCTTGTGTAACTACCACTTTGGCGTTAATCTTGATACGACAGCGTCTGTCATCACGTTGAAAGGACGAGCCAGCAAAGGTTGTCTTTAATTCATAACTCAGCAGTAACTGTTGGTCATAACAACGCTGAAACAGTGGTTCTCTGGAGATGTAAGCCCAGGGTTCGAAGCACGTATCGAAGCTTCGGTTTCAAACTCTCATCACTAGCACAGGGGTTTCCCTCGCTCCAAACCTCGGAATAGATACGTCTGTAAGTGTTGTCAGTTACAGTTTGTCATATAATACGACACATGTGAATTGTTTTCTTTGAATCCCTGAATTAAGTTTTGATGAAGCACCTCTGTGTTAGCCTTTTGCTACTAGCCTGCGGTATGCATTGTTAACTAGCAGCGATGTCCGTGGTTGATAATTGCTTAATGTGAGAGTGCTTATTTTGATAAGAAATGTTTAAACACATGTCAAAGGGTGAAGAGACGTTTCTAACTGACATGTTGTGTTTTATGTCTGTTGTAGTTTTACGATTTGAGTACATTGTGGATGAAGTGGCAGTACAGCAATTAAAGCTTCGTGAATGAAAGCCCCGCTCCTCATTTACTCTCGTTAGCTGTCTGTCAGTGCTTTGTATGGACACAACAGCCAGGACAGAATACGAGCCTAAATGTTTTATCTCATTTCAGCACAATGCCACCACCAATGAAAAGGCTGAAACAGCAGCAGGACTTACTTTGGTGGAGAGGCTGAAGAAGCTCTGACAAGGTCTTAAATTATGTTAGTGAAATATGTATTAGCCTGTTATTATTTTTTAAATATAAACCTAAACAATTTTATCATGAGAAGAACTGGTTCAGGGAGAGCCAGGTGGAGCTTCAGGGCATGAGGTCAGCTTTAAAATCCATATTAATTATAACAGATCCAGAAAGAACAGGTGAGGACTGAGGTCGGGTTTTTTTTTCCAAGATAAATTTTCAATAATGTTTTCATTATTTCCACAGCACTTATAAGCGTATGGGTTAGGTTATGTTTAGGTTGCCATGTGAAATACAACACTCCACTAGAGTTGGTGAAGTGCTTCTCCATAGTGACCAATAAGTGGAGTTTTTTCTCGTTTAGTATAAAATGAGCCACCTTTAGGCTCAGGAGCTGAGCCTCATCTCTGAACCCATTTTGTATGTTTAGGAGCAGCAATGCAGCACAAAGGAGACAGGAGAAGGAGAGGGTGGTACAGGGTTTGAGGTGAGGTCTTAAAATAAATGAGTGAAAACCTTTATTGTAAGGGTTAGGTGATGCTGTAAACAGAGTTGACAGGGTATGACATGTAATGTATATATCTAAGAGTTGGGCAATAAATCAATAATAATATGTATTGCGATAGACACGTGATCAGTATAGCATTTTTTTATGCTTTGCTCCGAGTATTTACAGATCTGTCAGGTTTCTGATATGTGTTCCCCCCAATAGTAAAGTCATTCCTGCGCCCTTGGTCATTGGCATTAATATGAACACCCATCGCCTCTGCCATGTCCTGCTTCTGCTGCCTGGTGTCAAACCTGATTTGGATGACAGTATTGTCCCAGCTGTCCTTCCACCATCAGACAGGTGTGCCTTCTCATCAGTACCTACTGCCACTGACGATAAACTGATTGATACACATGAATCCTGCTTTTCCGAATACACAGCATACTCACACATTAGGAACTTGGCATGCACAAAATCAGGCACACCCCACTGTAGTGACTACTTTGTCTTATAGTGTATTCTAGACAGGACCGTAATGCGCAAAATGTTGTATTCTATAGGACATGGAAATAGTTAACAAGATCTTGATCGCATCAGGACGGCGTTTACTGATGTCATAAATCTAGTGAACAGGAGGGTTTTTTTTATTATATGAATGATATCTCACTTTTCTTTTGTTTTTAATGCACTGCACCATTTACCGTTAGAACAGAGCCCCTCAATACACAAGCGCGCACTGTATTGTTACGCAATCCCACCCCTTTCTGTCAGACTTGCCCTCTTGTATTGCATCCCTTCCCTGACAGGACCCAGCAGTAATCACTTCATGTTTAAATTTAGATTTTAACTTTTGTTTAAAAACATTTGCAGTGCCATTAAACAATCGTTTTATGCTTTCATGTTCATCACTCAGCAAGCATCACTTTCTTTGGTCTGTTTTGCTTGTTCGTGTGCACAACCCGAACTTTATTTGCTGCAAGCAGATATCTATGTCAAATATCTATATCAGTGTTTTACAGAAAGATTCACCTTTATGATTCTGTTAGAATCATAGAACCTCTGAGCAAATATAAAAATGTATGAATATACAGCATAGCGGGCTGTAAATGAATGCGCTTCCATTATCACTGCTCCTCCTGGTGGATAAACAAGCCATTACCAGCATTTTCCCCAAATGCTACTTAGGGGCGTTCCCACCCGTGGCCGCATTGCCTACGTCATAAGGTAGGAATCTCGTTTCGGCCGTGTACCGGCCAAGGATGGGCCCCGAATCGGCCATGGACCCGCCAAGGTCCCGTCACGGATCGGTCAGCCGTTTTAAGTGGCTTCATCTGTACCTGAACCTGAGGTGGGAAATGCTCTAAAATCATTAAAAAGAGAACAGTTGCTTTTGTAGCCTAGCAAGCTAATGGTAGATTTGCTGGTGGAGTCACAGCAGAGACAGAGTGCAGAATTAAAGCTGTGACTCATCATGAATGTCTCACAGCTTTAATGATGATGATGGAAACATGACTAGCATCATGTTTCCATCATGCTGTTACTGTTAGTAAACTCTGCTGCATTACACAACATTAGGCTAACATTACAGCTAATGCTACTTGAGTAAGCTAACAGAGTAGCTAACGTTATTTCTTTAGACAAATGAGTGCAGGAAACATTCAAATGTAAATAATAATAATTAATTAATAAAATAAATATACGTTACAAATATGTAGTGTTACTTTTTTATAATAGAAAACTTTTTTATATTGACATGTTCTGTGTCAGGGTTAGAGGTTTTAGTACTAACTAGTAAATTTGTATAGCATTAGGTTTTACAAATACCTGCTAGTTAAGTTATTTTGTAAAACAAACAAAAAAACAAAACTGAAACACACTTTATAAAATGTCGATAATATCCACCAAACCAAAAACTAATTGTTAGGAAAGTTCTGAGGAAGATAATTTGGAACATATGAGAGCTTGTGTCTTATTTTTTCAGCTGTGATAAAGTTTTTCAGTTATCTTAGAAACAGCTGATATCAGCTAATGTAGCAGCAGTATAACGTGAGCTGGGAGCTGCTAGTAGCATACCTGTCAAGTTTTGTATTTAAAAATACGGGAAATTTCCCCTGAAAATAGAGGTCACTATATGACGTCATCACCTAATTTGCATAATTGCTCATTCGGATGTACTGTAGTTGCAATCGAGGCTGCAGAAGAGAGGAAAAACATCTTTGGAGAGCCAAAAAGTGAAGAATAAAAAATCATAAATATGTTTAGAACTACAAATAAACTTTATGAAATAACTTAATAACTTTAATGCTTTGCCTAGACCCACATTGCATAGATCAATTTTGTCCCGTATTATTTAATGTTAGAATATCAAATTTAATGAAAACACTGTGTGGTGAGACTGCCAGCTACATTCAGCCCTCCTCCTTTATCTGAGCCACTGTTGCCAACTTGTGTAATAAAACTCGCTGTCGGCTGTCTCAAAGGTTGATAAAGGGGACCGGGGATGGGAGCGGAGGGAGTGGGTGGGCAGGCTCGGTGTTTAAGTGAGGTTCGGGGGTTGGAGGGTGGAGGGTGGAGACAAAGTGAGGTCTGGGCGATGCCAAAGCGTACGAAGGGACACAGTAAGAAGGCTTCATTCCACAAAACGTGGTGACAGCGGAGTATTTCGCTGTCGCTATATCGCTTTATGGGAAAAACAAAACAAAAACAAAAAACGCTAAACTTTATTTACGCTGCTAAACGTAACCGGAAACACGTCACCGAACTCTGTGAAAAGGGCGCACTGAGGTCCAGGTGTTTTTATGGGGTTGTTCCGGCTGTCGGCACTGACATAGTGATAGTGACAATTCAGTTTGGAGCGGCACAGGAATGCTTTAAAAAAAAATTGAAAATACGGGAAAAATATGGGAAAATAAAAATACAGGATGACGCCGGGACAGAGAGGTAAAATACAGGAATTTCCCGGCCAAAACGGGAGACTTGACAGGTATGTAGTAGTACAGTTACATACCATCATATAGTTTGTTCTAATGTAATACTTTTATTTACACAATATACAATATTAACAGAATAATATAATATTGTTCATGTGCACTTTTATAAACTAATAATTTTGAACTTATAAATACAAACTCATTTTAAAGGAAGTATGAGGATTTCAGGATATGAGCCGTCAGCTCCTTTCATATATTTACTTTTAGACATTGTGTCCTGTGTGGTATTTTTGTGGATTATAACTCACCCGTTCTCTGCTGCTGTCTGAGGATCCTGCTTTGGTTTTTCAGTTTTTGGAGCTGTCAGTCAAAGATTAATATATGTTGAATGCAAAGATCCAGACTGCACTACACAAAATTTCCTGATCTGTATGTGAATGATCTTACTTTCACTCTTGACCTCATCTTGAAACTTCACTTTCTTCTCCTGTTTAACACACAAAACAAAGCCATCTTACACATATTTAAGGGAAACAATATAAACAACCCTAACAGTACAGTCATTATTATTTTTGGATAAAATTCATAACATCACATTGCACATACATTTATTTAACCCCATAGTTTACACTATCATTACAGTCCCCATAGCCTGCAGCAGTAACCACCCGAACCACTAACATTTTGGAAAATCCTTAGGAAGAGTTTTTAAGCCTTGAACCAAGCTGATCAGCAATGAGGTAAATCATGACCAAAGATTTGATTTGGATCAAAAACATAAAGGAAAATGAAAAAGGTAGAAGATTTGGACAATCATTTTTAGTGGGGAAGGAAGTGCTCATCCCATAATGCATTGCAAATCCCAGATTCCACAGTGAACATCTTCCAGTCTTTCCAAAATGAATCCCTTTCATTACTGCAGCGTTGTTCCTGACTTGCATGGTTTCTGAAGTTTCACACTCACTAATCAACCTGAAGTTGACCTGTTTAGACATTTCCATGGTAACAGCAGCTTCCACCAATTAGAGACATTACTGTTTCAATTTAGGACTGTGGGTGGAGCAGTTATTTTCAGTGACATCGCAAATAAAACGTGTTTTTATTTGGTGTCGTACAGACTTGTGGTTTCATTGTTTCAGTGTCGCGGCCCTCGCTGAGTCTGGTGGTAAACATTATGGCTCATACTCAGAATCCCTGTGGACAATATGAATGGAATTTTTACTTCCAGAACCTCACAGCTGAGCTCTGTTGGTACACCAGATTTCCTGAATGTTATATTGGTACATTTAAATAAAATTAATATTTTTAGTCGGACGTAGCTTACATTAACTGGAGGTGGGGCCGCTGCAGGGGGTGGGGCAGAGGCAGGGGGTGGGGCAGCACCTGTTTTCTCCTCCTTCTGTTCTTCAGGTTTTTTAGGCTCAGGCAGCTGGGGAACGACTTTGACCACCCAGCTCAACATCCTCTATGAAGAAAAACAGACGCTGCCAGCCATCACAATGTGGACTCATTTCTAAATACTATCATCTTCTTCAAATCAGTACGTGCTTGTCTAAAATTCACAGTGTTTATAATCACTATGCACACACCTGTGGCTATAAGGAGAAATGGAAACCAAACATAATTAGCTGTATCTCTGCTAAGTTTACAACTGACCCGCTTCCCGCTGCACTTAATGGCATTTAGATCATGTCTGGCTGAGTGTCAGTCTCAATTAGTTCAGACCGATGCTGACCCCAATCCTCCACAGGAGGCCTGGCAGCACAAACAACTGTGTCGCTGCACCCATAAATTCATTTAAACTGGTGACCAGTCTGGCACTTGCACTTTCCAATTAGGGCATATGCCAATTACCCAGTTGTGAAGCTGATCAGATTGTCAGTCAGATTTCTAGGAAGGTTTTTAAGTAAAACCCTTCAGAAGTTAGTTAGTTGGGCGAATGTTCTCTAAATATGAAAGACGACTGCAACTTCCGCATCTAGTAAAGGGAAGCCAATGTGGAAGTGCCATAACTCTGCTCTATTTCCAATGTCAATTACTTTGGCTCCAAGAAAAAGTCAAAGTGCATAGAAATCAATGAGAAAATTACCATATTTAAGTATTTCCACATTTTTCTATGAGCTCATGGTCTCAGTTACTCGTTTAAAGTCTCTTTTAATATAACATGTTTATAAAGTATTCTTCTACTTACAGTCATACCCTACAAAGTATGCTTGGGCCAACAGTTATATTCTCATTTGGCCTCTAACATCTGCTTAATGTCTTAATTAAAAATAAAAGACCAGGACCGAGTTGCAGCAAAGTTACAAAACAAAGATGTGAACATGTTTATTATAAACATTGCATCTGATAATGTAATAGAATAACATCATAAATTTGACTTAGATACAGTAGAAGTACAGCATATTTCTGGTATTGAAAAGTCTTTGAGGTCTTGTTGCATTGCATAAAGTTGTTGCATTAGCAGTTGGTAAGGCTGCACACTAATTATGACCAAAAGCAACGTCAGCATTATGTAATGTGTTTGTAGGGTACAAATGTTAGCTTTTCAGGGCAGTCCTACCAATACCACTGATTGACTCATGGCACCAAGATGGTGGTGCAGCAATGCTAATGTGAGCTCTGTATGCATTTAAATAACGGACTCATGGGACAGCAGTCAGGTCGCCTGGTTTCACTCGCCAAAGTTAGCATCCTGATTACCGTGGCAAAGCTAATCAAGCAAGCTTGTGTTAGCAGTTTATACCACGGATTTATTGAGTTTTCTAAATATGATGAAGTCCGACTTTAAAAAGAAAAAGAAAAACATGGCAAACCCCAAAAATGCCAAAATCGAGGATTCAGCCCCATTCATGACGCTATAGCATCTTTTTCTCTTTGAAAACTATTTTTTAAATGCTGTTTCTGTGGTTGGCGATTAATCAGAAGTTGGTGAATAAATTAGCTGTTTAGCTAGACAGCTCTTTGGCCAGGTAACAGGTTAGCGAAATAGCTGGTTCTTGAAAGTAGCTGATCTTCTCGACTATTAGCTGGTTATTCTGCAGATCGAAGACTTTCAGATTAACTGCAGATAAGAACACTTCCTACCTTGGCTCCCTCACCTGTGTGCAGGTACCAGACAACACGGCGTGAGCCAACAATTCAGTTCAATTCAGTTTTATTTATATAGCTCAAAATCACAGCAAACAGTCGCTTCAAGGCACTTTCCAACACTGGCCCATATATACCCGACTGGTCGGACGCTCGGGTTAGCAGCACTCACCTCCAAACCAGAATCATCAGAAAGAATCTGGACCTTGCAGCCAGTAAAGTAACTAAGTACATTTATTCAAGTAATATACTTACTTTAATGTTATGCCCCTTTCTACTTCATCACCTCTGTATTTCAGAGGTATTTTACCTTGTACTGCACTACATTTATCTAAAAGCTAAAGGTTAAAGACGTATCATTATATAGTTAATGATGCAGAACACAATGAGCCATAAACTTATTCAGCTGACCATATAGAAAATAAAATACTGCATTTTAGTGCATCGAGAACAATATTCCAGGCGTGTAATATTTAAGAACGAAACATTTACACATCCAATTGGGTGTATAAAAAATATTTTTACTTTTGCACCTGCGACCCAGCCCTAGATAGTCGGAAGAAAATGGATGGATGGATGAACCTTACATTTCAGATTAATACTCATACTTTTACTTAAGTATAGTTTTTTTAATGAAGGCTGATTTTTACTTGCGAGTATTTTAAACTATGGTACTGTCACTTTTACTTAAGTAAAAGATCAGATTATTCTTTCACCACTCCACCAAAGTCACCAACACCTTCCACCTTCAGGCCCTCAGTTCAGGTAAAGAAAAACACCTCTGGTGGGTTTACTGCTGTGAATTTCTTGTCCTACCTGAGTTGCTCAGTCAGGGTCCAGCAGCATCCCACAGAGCTGCAGGGAAGAAGCCGTGTAGCCTTGCAGGGATCTGTACACTGTGGGAGGATTACGAAGGAGCTCAGCTAACAGGATTACTAAGCCAATGAAGGGCAGAGTGGGACGAGACATGGATTCAGATTACACCTTCAGAAGCTGAAACATGAAGGGAACCTCCACAATCCTCAGACTGAACAAGTTGGGGAACAATACGACTTCTGATCAAACCCAAACAGGAGAAGCATGACGACTGACACGACATTTGGATAAATCCTCTTATTAGTGTAAAGAGGTTGAAATTCCAGAAAGCTTAGGTCATAGGAAACATTGTTAGAGTCAGACCAAAGGTTTCAGCTTGTGGTCTTCTTCACTTTGTCTATGAAGGCCAAAGTTTGCATCTATCCATCAATCTGCTACTAAATAAATGACTTAAAATACAATGTTCTGATGGGAAACCTTCGTTACCACCCACCTAAACATTGTTCCCGACCATGAACATCCCATCCGTGGCAATGGCAGCAGCAGTCCCCCCAGTCGGTCATGTTGCTCAGAAAGAGCTCCATGAACAACAGAGCCCAAGGTGTTGATCAAACTCCCCAGATACCAGTCCAATGGAGAAATGGTACCAAAAAGCATTCAGGATGCACTAAAGGACACTACTAGAAGTCTTGTGTCCCAAATGGAACGGAGCTTTTTTGGTGGCCTACACAGGTTTAGAGACCTCAGGGCAGACCTAGGACATGCTGGAGTAATTATGTCCCCCGTCTGGTTTGGGATTACCTTGGTGTCACCCCAGAAAAGCTGAGGGGGCAACTCCGTTTAGACTGGTGCCCCATGACCCGGACCCAGACACGTGTCAGAAAATGAATGGATGGTTAAGTTCTTTTAAAAGCAGCTTTTTAGTTCCTGTTTTTATGGAGATGCACTGATTTTTTTTCTGTGTTATTAAAATTCCATCGGCTGCCATTTCAAGCATATGACTGAATCTGTCTCAGGGAAAAAGCTTCCAACTGTGACTAACATGGACTTGAGCATTGTTTCTGTTCCATCTGGTCTGATAGAGTTTCAGCTGAGTTCGATCACATCTCTGCCTGACGTGTTGTATTAAAGCTGTTAATTACACTCTAATTTACAGGTTTGGCCTCAGAGCTGTGGACCTTTTACAGCCGTAATTTGAGTGTTTTTGTGTGTTGAGCCCCGTCTCTGGTTCATAGAAGTCTGGCCTGGTTTTGGTTCTGGAGCTTGTTTACAGCTCTGGGCTGCAGCACACTGTGCCGACTGCATGTTAAAGCTGTTAATGTGGCCCTGAGGATTAGCTGCTAACGAGGTTAAGTCCAGTGTCAGCAAAACAGAGGATCGGATGAGGCGCTGCAGATATCTGAGCGCCATCTCAGAGAACACCTCAGATAAGGGTCAGACATTTTTCTCTTACTACTTCCTTCCTCTTTCTCTTCACCGTTCTCCACATCCACCATTTTTCCTCTTCCTTTGGTATCTCCTGTCTTCTTCCTGTTTTTATTTGCATCTTCTCTTCCTTTTTCCCTTCTCTCCTTTCCTGCATGCTGCTGATGTTGAACCTTCATTTCTGCATCTGCTTCATAAAAGTTTCATTCTGGTTGTTTTGTTTTGTGTGTTTTGCCATGAAGTGTGCTAACGGGCACACAATGAACCTTTGTGCTCAGCACTGGACTCAGGCGGCCTGGGCTTTTGCTGCCCTCTTGTGGATGATCTACCTCCACCCTCCTGGCTCTCATATCTCTGCAGCTTCTGATTGTGTTGTCAGCGCAGACAGTTTGTATTTTCTTTTTCTGCCCTCAGAGTTCAGATCATCCCTCAGCTCACATTCCTCTGGATTACACCACTGTGTGAACCTCCTCACCTCCCAGCAAGAAAACATCCCTCATCAGGATGACTGAGAGCCTACACAGACCCTCATCAGGCATCTTCACTGCCAGACAACAACTTTCAAAGGAGGATTCACACGTTTTAAACACTAGTTCACATTTTCCAGGATTAACAATATTTAAAGACGTCATTTTCCCCAAATAAAATCTATCTGCAGCGTTACTGTAGGTCCTTTATTACTTTGTTAAAGTGAAACTACAGTTTTACACTAGTACAGATTACTGTAGATAAACTCATGTAGTGGTATTTTATTTAGAGAAGCTTATCTCAGTCATGACCACATACTGTACACCTCACTTTTACAGCACCAATACACAGAAACCAAACCCAGTTCACCATTCTCCGGATATCTTTCCTTATCTGACAGCTCCCATCCCAACATCGTCAGTCAGGTCTGATAGGAGCAGCAGGACGAGCTGGGAAGTGTGCAGGGCTGTAGGCTCTGCTCACACTCAGACACATCACACAGAGCCTCACAGCCCAGTTGGTAACGACCCAAAGAAAATGCATATCCTTCAATTAGTTACCTGATCTCAACCCAACAAGCAGGTTTTCAGTTACTGCAGACAAAACAAGCAGCAGTTGAATGTAGCTGCAGTGAAGGCCTGTAGAGCATTTCATGGAGGAAACAGCATTTGGTGATGTCCATGACTGCAAAGGATCTTCATTAAAAACAGTAGTTATTTAAAATTGTGTAAAAATGTCATTCCTTAACAGTTGATGCTGATTGTTTGTGAAACCTGTTGAATTGAAACTGAAAGTCTGAACTTCTGTATCATATTTTCCAGCTGTTAACAGGTTCCTGCTGGTCCTGCTAACCCTACCCTAACCCTGCAGAGGAGCTCCAGCTGTGACTGTCTGTGGACTAAAGGAATGTTTCTGTTCATGGAGGATCGAGCTGCTGGATTCAGAAAGGCTGACTCATGGATGACTCCTGAATGAGTGTGATGCCTCATTCAACTTTGGACCATCCAAGCACTTAATGTCCTGGCTACCATTACCCCCTCAGGGAGGTCACATCCTGCTGGGACACACCTGAGACCAGGTGGGGTTCTTCTCTTGAAATTCCTTTAACATAATGATGCTGTTATGATCAATAAAACCCCTTCACTGTCCCACTCCACCCCACCACACCTGCTTTATCTCACACTGTCTGGATAAATATTAGCAGGGTTGGTTGAGCAGTAATCAGACCCTGCTGTCTCACTCTGTCCATAGAAACTCTGAATAAACATCCGAACAAAACAGAAAGCCAGGAAGTTTCACAGCTGAAAAGTCACAAACACAAATGAGTACTTTCAGAGATCCAACGCAGGAGACCTGACATGGACCTGAACACTGAGGGCCAGAGCCTATCCCAGTCTGTCACAGGGCTCCAGTCTGTCACAGGGCTAACACAGAGACACAGACAGCATTTCACACCTCCGGGCAGCTTAGAATCACCAGGTAACCTAACTCCACTGACTGCATATCTTTGGACTGTGGGAGGAAGCCGGAGAACCCACGCAGACACAGGGAGAACATGCAAACTTCACACAGAAAGGCCCCTTACTGGATTCAAACCCAGGACCTTCTGGCACAGTGGTGTAGTGGTTAGTACTGTTGCCTCACAGGAAGAAGGACCAGGCTTCATCAACCTGTGTCATGATGCAGCTCAGTAGAGTTCATGGCCGCCATGTGTCCCAATGTCCCAACATTTGTGCTCCAGATGAGACCATGGATGCTGTCGACCTGGATCAGGGCATCAGTCAGCTCCTGGCCAGCCTGTGGGAATATTTATTGGCATTGGTTGCATCAGTGCACAACTTCCCAGAGGTTCCCAATTGGATTCAATTCAATTCAATTCAGTTTTATTTATATAGCGCCAAATCACAACAAACAGTCGCCTCAAGGCGCTTTGTATTGTGGGTAAAGACCCCACAATAATACAGAGAAAACCCAACAGTCAAAATGACCCCCTATGAGCAGCACTTGGTGACAGTGGGAAGGAAAAACTCCCTTTTAACAGGAAGAAACCTCCAGCAGAACCAGGCTC
>JASGAU010373158.1:0-10245 GCA_030220045.1 Australoheros facetus
GACGTTAAAGAGAGAGTGCAGAAAGCTGCATCTGCTCAGAAGGAAAAACCACACAAACTGGCAACGGTTAGATGGAAGGATGGCTGCACCTTCGTACAGTGCAGAGGGGACATGTAGAACCACAAGACACAATAACACAGCTGATCAAGTTGTTTCTACCCAAGGAATTTTGTAGAGTATAGAAGCTGTGGCCGTTATTTGACTTGAAATGACGACTTTGACAATTTTGACTTTATTCTCAAATGCTATAAATGATTAATTTTTTCCTCAGTGTGGCCTTCAAGCAAGCTAAATATTTCAGTAGTACAAAAATAATTTAGTAACGCTTGGAAGTGCAAAGTTTGATATGTTTTATTGGTCGAAAACATTTAATAATGGTCAAAAATGCATTAATGTGGGTTGGCTTGGTGGTGGGGCCGGCGGCCACGTGCCGCACTGCGGTGCGGGCGGCGCGGGTTTAGGTCCCGGCCCGTCGCTGCCCGCGTGTCTTCCTCTGTGTCTTTCCCTGTTTCCTGTCTCTCTCCACTGTCGGTGGGGTTCGCTGTGGCCAAAAGTGCAAAAATGCAAAAAACAAAGTATTTCTGTAGGTTGACTGAACGTTGTTTATTTAAAGAACCAGTTCTGTTGCCAGACATGAAAACCCCAGCTATTACAATATGCCTATTCAGTTTGAAACTCTAATCAAATAAATCAAAATAAATATCAATAAAAATAATAAGAAAAAGAAAAAAAAGTGATACCTCTCACATTTAATAGACAAGCTGTGTGCCTCTTTACAGCCCTGCATTTAGCCAAACAGGTATTTCTTGTCCAGTAAGTAAACTTTATCCTATATATGAAAGTAAACTGACAAACAGCCATATTCATGGTAACATTCCCGACAGACCGTTTTACCTCATTCAAAGAGTTTCTGACTCCTGCCGCTGTCTCCGGCTCCCAAACACTCGGAGCCGTTCAGAGGGGGCGGGGGGAGCGCAGTGGCATGACGCTATGTTGCGCCTTCAAAATAAAAGCACGCAAGTTAAAATATTTTCTCCTCCGCGGTGTAATTTCTGGGTGGGACAAATGTGCCTGTCTCCAATATTGTGGGGGGGTGGGGGGGTGTCCTATGCCTATGATTGCAGTCATTTCCTTGAAACTCTTCATATTTTCTCTCCATGAGCTTTGTAATATGTGTCCTTGAGGGAAGAGTAACCTGGATTAAAGGTGCAGCTCGTTTTCGTGAAGCTTCTGTCTTCAACCATCGACAGAGGCCCCATGTCAGCGATGATCATGTTGAGAATGATTTCAGTCAAGACAGCTGCTCGCTGCGGTGTGCATGTCTTTCCCATCATGAAGCCTGTCACTGTTTGCTGTTTTTTTTTTTTCAGAATGAGAGACAGTATATGTATATGAGCATGTTTTATAGCACAATAAACAGCTCAATAAATTCCGTGTTTTATTTGCAATATTAGTTTAAGGCAAGTAAGTAGCCCAAAGAGCAATTAAACAAAAGATACACAAGTAAAAATCCCCGTCTAAATGCAGTTCATCCTACTTCACTCCTCACTCCCATACAGCACACAGTCTCCACTCATACTTTGTCAGAAAATCAAAACTTAAAGCTTAATCATTTGTACCCACAACCATCAGGTTTTCCAGGTCTCATACAAATAGGAGATGAGCTATGTCAGACATATGAATTTCCCTCTGGGATCAAAGTTATTCTTAATTATTGAATTATTACCATTATTGTGTACAATTTAGATTTATTTATAAAAACACATTTAAACACTGCTTAAGCTAATTAAACTGAAACTAAAAAGTAACAGAAATGTAAATCACATATGCAAAGCTGGCATGTTAAACATTTTTTTAGTTACATGAAGCACTAACTGCTCCCATGCTTTGAGGACATGCGTCGGTCATGTTTCATTTGTAGAATTTATTTACTTTACTTTTTAATTTCCGTTGAAGTTGCCGCCTCTTCCTCACCTCATTTAGCTCGCATTGCAGGTTGAGTTTGTTTTGTTTTTTCACTTTATTAGCCATCATTTATAAAACTCTGCAGGTGATGTAAGCAGCCCTGCGACGTGGCGAGTGACACAACAAAACGATCATGAAATTTGTTGCCAACAGTTTAAATAATTGATTTTTTATTTTATCAGTTCATTGTTGTAGCTCTAATTTCCATATCATTTGGCAATATAGTGTATATTTAAAAGTTTTCACTCAACCATCCAAATTATTGAATTCAGGTGTTCCAGTCACTTCCATGGCCACAGGTGTATAAATCCATGCACCTAGGCATGCCGACTGCTTCTACAAACATTAGTGAAAGAATGGGTCGCTCTCAGGAGCTCAGTGAATTCCAGCGTGGTACCGTGATAGGATGATACCTGTGCAACAAGTCAGTTGTAAAATTTCCTCACTACTAAATATTCCACAGTCAGCTGTTAGTGGGATTATAACAAAGAGGGAGCCATTGTAATGACAGCAACTCAGCCATGAAGTGGTAGGCCATGTAACATCACAGACTGGGGTCAGCAGGTGCTGAGGCGCATAGTGTGCAGAGGTCGCCAACTTTCTGCTGAGTCACTCAATGCAGACCTCCAAACTTCATGTGGCCTTCAGATTAGCTCAAGAACAGAGTGCAGAAAGGTTCATGGAATGGGTTTCCACGGCCAAGCAGCAGCATCCAAGCATGCATCACCAAGCGTAATAAAAAGTGTCAGATGCAATGGTAAAAAGCACGCCGCCACTGGACTCTAAAGCAGTGGAGACGTGTTCTCTGGAGTGATGAATCACGCTTCGCCATCTGGCAGCCTGATGGATGAGTCTGGGTTTGATGGTTGCCAGGAGAACGGTACTTGTCTGACTGCACTGTGCCAAGTGTAAAGTTTGGTGGGGGGCGGGTTATGGTGTGGGGGTGTTTTTCAGGAGTTGGGCTCGGCCCCTTAGTTCCACTGAAAGGAACTCTTAATGCTTCAGCATACCAAGATATTTTGGACAATTTCATATTTGTGGGAATATGAAATTGTCCAACTTTGTGGGAACAGTTTGGGGATGGCCCCTTCCTGTTCCAACATGACTGCACACCAGTGCACAAAGCAGCTCCATAAAGACATGGATGAGTGAGTTTGGTGTAGAAGATCTTGACTGGCCTGCAGCCTTAACCTGATAGAACACCTATGGGATGAATTGAAGCAGAGACTGCGAGCCAGGCCTTCTCGAATGGTCAGAAATTCCCATAAACACTCCTTAACTTTGTAGAAAGCCTTCCCAGAAGAGCTGAAGCTGTTATAGCTGCAAAGGGTGGGCCGACATCATATTAATCCCGATGAATTAAGAGTGGGATTTCACTCAAGTATGCGTCTGAAGGCAGATGAGTGAATGCTTTTGGCAATATAGTGTATGTGGATGAGTCCCTTGTAAAAACCATCAGTTACCTTGGTTAATATTCCAACCTGAGGCATCCTGCAGGAAATGTTTTTATACCTTGCAGGTATTTGCATTTTACACCTTGGGGAATGCCAGCATTGCTTTCTCCAGCTCTAATGCAAGGTTATAAGTTCAGACTCTGCTCTGACCCACACAGAAAACTCAGCAAGTCGTATTGTATGCTTTTGCTGAATTTTGTACAGTTTTTCTTTTATTTGCATATCAGACAACATGTAAATCAATACTGGCATATATCTGTTTTCCTCCTGTTCTTATTTTTTAATTTTTACTGTTCCGTTTCCTTCCCTTTCCTATATGTTTTCCTTAAATTATTCCGATTCCATCTCTTCTATCTCAGATCTGTGTTTGTTTTTCTTCCCTCATTCATCCTACGTTTCCCCCCCCGAAGCAAGTTATTAAACCGGGAGTGAGTGAGCGACCTAGAGAGACAGAGAGTGAGTGGGGAGGAGGACAAGAGCAACCATTCACACAACAGCAGGCTTCTTTACTACTGAAAGCTGTCACCTCCTCAGAGTGGTTTGTGTGTGAGTGTGTGTTGCCTAAGCCTCTCCAATACAGCTGTCAGGACAGCAGCCTCCAAACGGGCCTCCTTCAGCTGATACTCGGTCTTACTCTCGCTTACTTTTTCCATATTCATTCTGCTCTCACCATTGCATGGCTTAATGAATTCATGAAGTGAAACATAACACTTCCTTGTCCTTTTAACCCTGCACTAGATAAAAAGATATAACTGCACTAGATGTGCAGCCCCACATACAGGGTAGTAAATACTGTGTAGAGCATGAAGACTTAAAAGGAGATATTTAATTATCACTTTGGCAAGAGAAAATATTTATGATACAGAGGCGAAAATTCAAGAGAGCTACATGGAGGTGAGGTTGTGCTGTTTAAAACCAGCGGCCTCACAGAAAGCTAAATGCCCCGGCGTGTTGCTGGGCTGGTCAGGTGATACGGTCCTTACAGGGAAAATAACTGCTAATAGTGATATGAAACCAAGAAAAACTGTCCACTGTAGCCATTTTGTCTGCTTCTCATGTGTACTTTTTTTTATCTTTGTTGTGGTTATTTTTTGTTTGTTTGTCTTTTGGTTTTCTTCCTCTTCGTGGCGAGCTCTATTGTCATTCCCTTTTCTGTTAAAGCCAACTTTTCAACCAATCAGTATTCATTCTTTTGGCTTTTTGGAGTACTTTAAACAAGACTGTTTCCATAGCCTCAGCATTGTTTGAATTTCAACAATTCCTCCCTCTTCTGATCCAGAAGAAGAACTGCGTAAACAGACACCAGTGTGGTACCACAAATCCTGCATTTATTTACACTATTTGGATTTTCTGATCCATTTTTCCACCAGATGTCAAAAAGTCGTTTAAGCCATCTCAATTCTATCCTTACTGAACAGATTGGATTTTCATCCATTTAGCTCTAGTTTTCCGATCATTGTGTTCTTCAAACATTTAGACCTACCAGTAATATGGGTTTTGCCAGACTATGTTAATACCAGAAAGAAGTGGTATTCTGTTTTTCCATTAGTTTATTAGGATCCCATAACAACGGCAACTATGTCACCACAGACTACAAGCAGCACACACCTCATATTGGGGATGTCACTATATCAGAAATTTAGTAGTTGGTGCTAGTACCGGTAGAATTGCACGACCCAGTTTGATACCAAAACAAAATGATTGTCCCATTATTAAAAAAGTCATCCCTCCTTCAGGCCCACCACCCACAGGAGGCTTCTTAGGTGTCGGGGGCAATGTCAGTTGGGCAGCAGCCAAGGACAGAGGCCCTCGGGGACTGATTCCAAGACTGGCTATCGGGACATGCAATGTCACCTCCCTTGTGGCAAAGGAGCCTGAGCTAGTGTGTGAGGTTCAGACATACTGGCTAGATATAGTTGGGCTCACATTTCACTGGTGGACAAGAGGGTTCAGGGTTCTAGCCAGTGGTTGATCGCCTGACGCTGCGCCATGCTGAGGTCGTCTTGCAAGGGGCTGAGAATTTTACCGCTTCACTATTGGAACTCTTCTATCACTGCAATTAACAAGCAAGCGCACCCGTACTCTGCCCCATTGCAAATACCACACTCATACTTTCTCCCGCTAGATCGCTGCACTACAGTATTATTTCCCAGCAATTTGCAATCTACCATCGGGCACGGCCAGTTTCGCTCACAATGTGTAGACACGATCTCGCGACGGTCCTGTTCACTTTGATTTTGCAGGGCTACAGAAAGCAAAATGATGACCAGTGTGAACGGAAGAAGGAAGGGGAAGCACAAAAGGACAATTTTGGGCTTCCTATTAAACATAAAACCCAGGAGCTGTGAGAGGCCTTGTCATGCTGACAATGTGACTGTCTTTGACAATGTGACTGTCTTGGTTGACACATCTCTGGAACATCGCGTGGAGATCTGGGGCAGTGCCACTGGATTGGAAGACTGGGGTGGTGGTCCCCATCTTTAAGAAAGGGGACTGGAGGGTGTGCTCGAACTATTGGTGGGGATCACACTCCTCAGCTTTCCCAGTAAGGTCTATGCCAGGGTGCTGGAAAGGAGGGTCTGTCCATTAGTCGAACCTCGGATTCAAGAGGAACAATGCGGTTTTCATCCTGGTCACGGAACACTGGACCAGCTCTTTATCTCCTCGAGAATATTTGAGTGTGTGTGGCGGGGTTGCCCATCCAGTCTACATGTGTTTTGTGGACTTGCAGAAAGCATTTGACGCAGTATAACGTTAGTTACATTATTTTGACATAAGCATTTTTAACATTTTATTCTATGGAACGTAGTGGATTTCACAACAACAGTGCCGGCTTTCTCAAACAAAATGGTTCTGTGTATTTAAGGATAACGTACTTCCATATCTGATGCTGTCTGTCTTATGAATGAGTGGAGATGGATCATCCATGTGTAGTTTTTGCTGTGTGTGGGTGTCCTCCTCCTTCAGCATCTAGACAAGAATGCTTGCAGGTGCATGCTGCCCCCATCAGTTCTGGAAGAATTGCAGCTAGTGAACAAGTACAATCGCGTTTTCAGAGTTTTGGTATCATGAGTATTAGTATAAGTTCTGGTGACATCCCTACCTCATCACCTGGATTTGTTCAGCAGAGTTTCACTGGAACATATAGAAGACACCTGAGCATGAGAAGTTTGTACATATAATTTCTTGTACCTCCATTCTGATGGTGGCAATTCATATTTTCCACAGAGGGGTTATGATGCGCCCACCACTTAAAACTGTGGTCAAACACTGTTGTTGACCTGCAATAATACTCAACATATTTACAGCAATATTGAGTTTGTTCTTATTAACTACAGACAGAAATAAGGCAGAAAGAAACAAATAATAGAAATGAACCACATCATACTCTTGCAGCTTTGGGGACCAGTGTTTTAAGCTATTTAATAACCAGTGACAAATGGTTGTATAAAAACAAAAATGAGTCTTTAAATAAATCATGAGCTGGTCATGTGTCTGCAAGTGCATTTGGGTAAGCACGCTTTTCAGTTTTGTTTATGTGCAAGATCACAGAGCAGATATGGGGCAGGAAATGAAAGAGGAAAAAAAAGAGAGACAAAATGCAAGTGTCACGAGTAGAAGTGAGAATTGAAGGAGGGAGGGGAAAATTAAAAAATCAATTTCAAGAGATGTTTAGGAGTGATGGGGACTGTCAGTGAATTGAGAAGGAACGGGGGAGGAGGAGGTGAAGAAGGACAGAGGGGAGGAGAAGAGGGCAGCGTGTCAGGATCCGGAAGGAAGGGAGGTGTCGGCTCACGGCATCCCCACAGACGCTGCTGTAATCTGGGCCACGTGTCCCAGAATGCCTGCTGGTCACCCAGAGGCTTGGCTGAGTGATTCATCTTAGTTAGGGAGCTGTCCTAGCGACTCTCTGCAGACTGCAACACATAATCGTACACACAAAATACACACACTGCCAACATATGTGGGTAGAGAAGTGGAGCCAGAGGCTTGATTGGCTGAACATGCATTCTTCAAATTTTAAGGAGGGCAATGTTAGTTATTCTCTACCTGGTGATTACTGATCAAAATGAGGTAAAATTAGACCTGCAAATCAGTAGCTTCAGGTTGGTGGGTGGGCCGTTACCTTCTCCAAACAGTCAATGCAGCTTGGACACAAACATGGCTGATGTCTCGGTCTAAATTTTGCATGTTCTACCATCTTACTAACAACTTTAGTAAAACTTTACTCATCAATCACATTGTTGAAGCAGAACAGCAACAGAAGCTGTAAAAGTTCATTCTTGATCTTCTCTTTATCCCATCTAGAGTTGTTAAAAATAAGTCAATAAAAAATTGTTTAATTATTGATAAATCCACCACTTATTTTCTTAAATGATCAATTATTTGGCCAAAAGGAATGCTAGAAAATAGTGTATGTATGTTTATGTATAAGATACATCTCCTGCATGCACTGGGGCGCATCATCAGTGATGTAACCTGGGGTCCTTGGGTGTTTTGGGTGTTTCAGTATCAGACACCCTCACCCAGGCTGATGACTTGGACCTGTTGTTCTCAGGGATAAAGGGATATTTTGCAGAAGTATGGCATGGCCCAAGTGCAATTTGAATTTGTATCCCTTCAGCACCATACACAGACATAGCCATTGTTTCTTCACATTTGGTTGGTAGCTTTAGGTAGTCTTGGAACTATTTTTAACCCCTTAACTGGCAGCAAAAAAATCACCTGAAAAAAACTACATAACACCTTCTAGTTATTACTGGCTCTGAACAACTCATTTCATAGCCTATTAACTGACCGCGTCTGGTCCGCGGGCCGAATGAAGTGCATTTATATGGCAAGCTAGACCCGCCCATTTTGATTGACACCTCATTCGGCCAATCATGTTAAGAAATGGGTTTCCCAGAGCCAATGATAATCAGAGGGCGTCACGTAGCTTTGTCAAGTGATTTAGTGCAGCTAGTTGCATGATTGGCCGAATGAGGTGTCAATAAAAATGGGAGGGTCTAGCCTGTCATATAAAGGGAACTACAAACGGCCCGTCACCGGGCCCTGGCCAGTTAAGGGGTTACATACGTGAATTTACAATAAGTACTTTACCTTTATCTTCACTTTATCTTTAATTGGTTTAGATAATTAGGGTATGCTGAACATTTGTTTGCAGCCTGCCTAATTAGTAGTTCTCTTGTTGTTTCTGTACTTGAGTCCTTTTTATTGATGTTGCCTAGCAATTAGGTTGGTAAACTCCAGATTAATTAAAATTCTTGTCAGTAATGTTAAGCTATTTTTGGTGTGAGCCTTTGTATTTCACTGCAGGACTCACTGACGTCATCTTTCTCTTTTTGTTTCCTTGGTGTTCCTGAGATCTAAATTTCCATTGTTCCAAAAAGGAAAACATGCATGTCAGTGTGAAGGGCTGTGTTGTGTTTTGCACCTCGCTGGCAACTGGCCTCCTCATTGCTTGACAGTGGTGATAGTCAGTCTATACCCTGTGGGAATAAATCAGTCTTGTTTGTGTAAGAGGTGTATTGACGTACCTGATGTGCTCACATCCCCTGCCTCATTTAGTTAAACTTGATTTAGTGGTTCATGTTAAGTAAATGTCTCAGCGTGCATTTCAATAGGAGAACGTCACTGCTAGCTTTTCACACTGAGCTGTTGTTTCTACTTCCTCTTATTTACCCTGACCAGAGCTCTGGATGTCGCACTTTTATCTCATATTTAGAGGAGCAAATTTTCCTCCTTTCTACCTCCTTTGTTTTTAATTGCTAATATCATCATTTGCTAATGACTGACAGTTTCTTCAGTATATACATTTTTTAACTATTTGAATCAGTCACACAGTATAATAGTCTGTAATTACTACAGGTATAATACATTGCTTGTTAAGATGAGCAAGCTTTGTGATGTACAGGTCGTAATACACTGGAGATTTTTGGTATGCAGATTGCTCTATTTTCAAATCTCTAAAGCTGATGTGTCATGATGCATCTGTTTAATCCATTTTCAGGGGTTAACATATTGAAACAAACACACTGGTGTGTTTTCCTGAAGCCTTTGCTATCAGAAGCATTGAGGTGTGAAATGTCATTATCAACATCAGCTTTTACTACTGACATGAGCCACAAGTTTCCTGTGTGCTTTTTCCGATTCTGTAGCACTTATTAAAGCTTGTTGGCAGCTTGCTTGATGGCCTTGGACCTGGGTTGTGTTTAATTCATTCTTCGGCACGTCCCTGGGAGTGTTTTTATTCTTCCCCTCAGTGTGCTTCTAGCATTATTAAAGGCATTAATCAGTGCAATCTGATGCCTTGTTACGACACAACTCTGCCCCCACTGTGCAGTGAGCAACACAACACACACACACAGTGGCATCAAACATCTTAGCTTGAAAATACTGTATTGTGAATGTCTCCCTGGAAATACAGTATTGGATGCAGACAGAGCCTGTGTGTGGGGCTATATCAGTGTTTATACCTGCTAAATTGTTTTTAATCATACCATGAAACATGCACAAGCATCATGATCTTTAAGGGGATTTTTTTTTTTTAAACGAAGAACGCGTTGACGTTTAGATCCAGCTCCTTTGCTGTTTCTCAAATCCTTGTTGATACACTTTTGAGCAAGGTCCACATCCTTGAACCTGTATTTATGGGGGCCCCATGGAAACACCATCCACCCTCTTTGGTCCAATTCAGGGTCAAAGTCCAGTCCAGACGCTCACGTTCACACCTGTATCACAAAGCAACCTAACACACATTTGTCTATGGAGTGTGGGATGCTTTGCCATGCCCTTCCTTTCCCTCTCCATACTTTTCATTTCCCAT
>JASGAU010373161.1:0-16278 GCA_030220045.1 Australoheros facetus
GGAGTTTTTCCTTCCCACTGTCGCCAAATGCTGCTCATAGGGGGTCGTTTTGACTGTTGGGTTTTCTCTGTATTATTGTAGGGTCTTTACCCACAATACAGTTCTTTGTTCTGGGCGGTCACATAGAGCACAGCAGTCACTCTAACAGCCCTACATACAGTCATGGTAAAAGGAAAGTATACTCTCTTTATAATTCTAAGGTTTTCCATATGAGGACATACTAAAAATCATCTGGTCCTTAGCAGATCTTGAATGAGGTAAATGCAACCTCAGGTGAACTATAAAACATAACATATTACACCATGTCATTAATTATTTCATAAATCTAAGCCAAAATGCAGCTCCACAATGATTTTAGGGAACAAATTATTGCTGCCCATCAATCAATAAGATCATTTCCAAACAATTTAAAGTCCATCATTTTACAATGAGAAATATTATTCACATGTGTAAAATATTCAATACAGCTACCAGTATTATCTTCCCAGGAGTGATGAGGATGAGGGATAGTTTAATATATAAAAACTATATTGATCGGAAGTAAGAATTCTCATCAATGCTGGAGTGATTTCAGGATTTGACTATTGACTATTCTTTGACTATGCTTAAGTGATAGCCAAAGTCCAGAATGGTTATAAACCCCAACTTTTTAAAATGTCAGAAGTCTTTATATAGGAATTTTTAATTTTTCCTTTTTAATAAATGTTTTAACATTGTCATTATGGGTTTCTTAGTGTAGATTGATAGGAAACATGTCAGTTATATCACTTAAAATTATTAAACAAGTGCAAAAAGTGAAGGGTTCTGAAAAGTTCCTGAACATACCTCTTCAAATGTGGAGGCTCATCATCATACTTACTATATTCCTTTCATCCACACTGGCACCAGTCTCCACGATCTTCTGGAGGATCTCTGTATGTCCTTTGTTTGCTGCAAGGTGCATGGCTGTGTTTTCTTTCTGTAATCCAGACATACTATAACCACATGTAATAACCTTAGACTATATATAATTGATTAATCTAGCCAGGTGATGTCACCTGTAGGTTTGTGAACCGCTGTTTTAAAGCCTCGAATTAACAATTACAGTCATCTCCATTTTTTTAGAGCCAAAAAAATAAAGGTAAAATATCAGCTAACACTAGCAGGTTTGGTAAGCATCCATAGACTGTACTGGTACATCACATAGACACAGACACTTGCCAATTATCAGTAAGTAACATAAGACAAAATTTCAGAATTTCATTCACCAAAACTGGAGCAGAGAACTCTTGGATGGTTTGCCAGTACAATAACCTACACAGTAAGCCAACATCACAAAGATAATTGTGAATCAGCTGAGTCTAGAAGGCAGCTGCAGCCCAGCCTCTCACTCAAAGAAGACAATAATGGGGAACTAAGCATTAACATGGAGGTTTCTAGGGACTGGCCAGCTTCTGCAGCCACCACCAAGGGGTCACTCGTGGTGCAGTTTGGGCTTTTTTCCTCTTTGTTCTATTAACCTGGAGCTTTAACTTGGTAATAGGATAACTACAGCTAAAGTCATTCTGAGACAAAGCCTTCCACATACAGTAGATTTTCATAGTGTAAACATTATTGTGTTCACTAGTTTTCAAACTTAATATTTTCCTTTCTCATGCACAGCATTTGTATGCCTGCTGATTTGATGTGTGTGAGTATGTGTGTGTGTGTGTGTGTGTGTGTGTGTGTGTGTGTGTGTGTGTGTGTGTGTGTGAAACTACCTTGTCCTTCAAATCATGCGTGCAACCCATTCCAACCAGAAATTCAACCACTTCAAGTTGCCCGTGTTCAGCAGCTAGGTGTAGTGCTGTCTTCCCCGACTGAGCAAAAAGACCGCAGAATACTTTATACAGGAGCCAGTGCACATGTACATGTTCTGTACTTGTTAATGTACCATTCAATTCCACCTTTATTTATTGGCATATTGCTTATATTTTAAGCAAAATGATTGCTGCTAGGAGACGAGAAAAGAAGTGTTTGTTCTATTCAGGTTGTACAACTCAGTTAGTACAAAATCAGTTTGTAAATATAAAATGATGTCAGTCACCTTTTCAACTCTGTCTAGACTGATGTCTTCCAGGTCCTCCAAGATGAACTCCAATACTTTGATGTGGCCTCGCTGAGCAGCACAGTGCAGCAAATTCAGACCATCCTAACATACACAAGGACTGTGTGGTATCAGTCAAGACAATAACCCTGTTAACAATATGGCAGCTCTTACTTTGTTTTCAGAGTTGAGCTTGGCTCCACAGGATACCAGGATCTGTAGGATTTTATGGTGACCAAACCAGGATGCCAGAAGTAGAGCATTCATGCCAAACTGTGGACAAATATTTACAATTAATAAATTAGAATACATGCAGAAAAATGTGGAGACAGATTTAACAAAAGTGGGAACTACCTCAAAAAAAAAGCCATTTGCTATAATTCTAACTTAAAAATATCAGAACCTATTATGGACTACATGTGAAAGCAGTGTCTGACAGACAGGGAAACATTCAGCTAGAATACAGACCCATAATGAGTTATTCCCCATATCTAGGAAGGTGTTATAGGTGGGTCCAAGTGAGTGCAACATGTATGTGCATGCACTGACTTGTCTATGAAAACAACACTACAGTGTACCGACTGTGCATGCACCCTTTGGGTGGACTTCAAAGAACTATAACAGGAATAGCTGTGTGCAGCTGTCTGTATCCACATCTGCAACAGATTATAATCCCCACTTTCAGCTTCTCCCCATGAACTTCTGGAAATAAGTGAGAGGCTACTCTTGTTTAGATTAGATTAATTTAGATTCAATTTATTGTCACTGCATATGTCACAAGTACAGTGCAAAAGAAATGCAGATTGCATCTTAGTCTTGGGGGATTAGCAGTGCAAAGTAGAAGTAGTGCAACAGTGCAATAAAAACTCCAGGGGGATTAACGGGTGCATGTGTGAGTGAGATGAATGTATCAGATGTTAATTCGAAACCTGTGGTTTACATACTCTGTCGGCCTCGTTAACGTCCGTGTCATGCTCCAGGAGGAGCTGCAGAGCCTGTTCATTCCCAGCTCCTGCTGCCCAGTGCAGTGCTTTCCGGCCTACCTACACAGAGACAGAGACATTCACAAATCCTGACTCCTTTGTGATGAGAGCATCATGTAGCTCATGTTATTCAAAGCAGACATTTTGGGATAAAATCCCAGAAAAATTCCATTAATGATTGGCTTATTCATGTTTTTATAATGTTTTGCAATGTATTGCATCTTGTTTGCATTGGACAAAATTTCATCTGAAAAGGCATTGTAGATTTACTGCAAGAGATATGAGAGAATCTTTTATGAAACAGTAACAGAACACTGCAAACACACTGTACACACCTGCAACGCAAACACAATAAAGGTATACTTAAAAGTCTGATAATCTATATCTGCTACAAGGCTTGAAATAACTGAATGCATTAAAAATGGATACAAATCATTATTCTCAAATCAAGTAAAGCCTCAGTGTTGGTTGTTTTTGCAAATTTTAATTGCAGTCGTGTTTTGATGTATCTGTCCCAAATTACAGAACCGGATACATTTTTAAGGTTAAAATTAAAAATTAAAAAAGAAAAAAAGGAGTGAGACTTTTTAAGGTTTTCGTGTTCAACGATTGCCCAAAGTTACAATGTTAAAAAAAAAAAAAAGGCTTGAAAGTGGGTCAGCAGGAGATTTTTCAAACATATATATCTTAGGAAGTAAAATTTCACAGCAATCATCATATATACACAAACTTTGAACCATAACATTTTTGGCAAGTCGGAGATGGATGAAGAAAAAAATTCTTTAAAAATTTGGGGATTTAAGATGGAATGACCCAAACCTCAATGGGACCAATGCAAACTTCAGAACAGAGACTACACAAAGGGATTGTTAACATTATGATTAACATTATGATTGGGTGTCGGGGTGCTCTACCACTGAGCCACCCCGACACCCAACAATCTCAAGGCCATCAAAGTAAAATGCCCTTCTCACAAGAGTCAAAGAATCACTAAATTAAAAAAAAGATTTTTTTTTTTTAAACGCCCCTTTCCAGGAATTCAAAATTTTAAGTATTTCAGTTTAATTCAGTTCAGTTCAGGAGAGTAACTGGTGAACAAAGATGACTCTGTAACCCCCGCTTCTTCAACCAACCCACAAAATAATCAGCTTTCCCTCTGAGTGAGCCCTCTCCCCTAAAACAAAACAACAGGAGGATCTTTGTTGTGAGGGGGGGGATTCAGTTTAGCAAGGATTTTCCATCCACCCTGCACAGAGCTAACACACAGAGACAGACAACCATTCACACCTATGGGCAATTTAGAATCACCAGTTAACCTAATCCCAGTAACTGCATGTCTCTGGACCGTGGGAGGAAACCCACGCAGACATGGGGACAACATGCAAACTCCACACAGAAAGGCCCCGGCCAGATGGTGGATTTGAACCCATGACCTTCTTGCTGTGAGGCATCGTGCTCTCCCTAAGTATTTACCTCAACAAGTAAATCCTCTTCCCAAAACAGGAGACATGACTTCCTGTTTGCCACAGTTGTAATGCTGTTCAGGCAGCCTGACATGGAAATGCTTGTCTGTGAACTTCAGCCAGTTGTTGCTGGGATTCAAAACCTGGATCACAACGATGGCGGTGGAGTGCAGAGATGGTGATTTGTTTTCTGACACAATTACCTGAAGTCCACGAGACATTCAAGGAGAAGAGAGGCAAAGTCCACTGTCACCCTGCTCACATCAGCTGACACAATGGCAGAGCTTCTCCAGCCAGTATCTGCACCTTCTGCCTCAGCAATCAGAGAAAATTGCTACACAGAGAACTTTTAACCCCGACATTACACCTGAGACACAGTCAAGCCGAGCTGCAGGTGTCTCAGAGTTTGCACTGGTTTGGCGTTGATTTCCACCGGGGCCTGCACCGTCAGGTTGCTGTTCCTCACTGAACCGAGTCCGATACGACGCTCTCCGAGGGACTGTCCCCTTCTAGCAAACACGACAATCTTGATTTGCAGCTAGTGCTTACAGGTTATGTGACATCTGCACTGGATATTGACTCTCCTGATAGGCCTTGGTATATTTGTATGGCTGAATCTGGCTTTTTTTTTTAATTTAGGTCTTTTTGTCTATAGGTTTTAGAAAAATGTTATTCTCCCTGTGTCAATTTAAATTCTATGCATATTGTCTCCACAGGCATTCAGAGTCTTGTGGAGACTCTTTTTTTCATATGACTATAGTCCCCATTTTCAGAGGTTCAAAAGTAACTTGACAAATTAACAATTTTAGATCTAAGTTTTGTTTTTAATAAGTTAAAGGATAAAAAATCCTTTGCAGTCACTGACTGCCTTAAATCTAGAACCCGCGAGCATTACCAAATACTGTGTTTCTCTCTTGAGATATTCTGAGGCAGTAATCGTGCAATACATTTTGAGCCTCTGAAAATGTGCAAAAGCTATAGAAATGGATATTGCATTTAATGCAATGAGAAAGCTGCACGTCAGTGTATCTTGACTGCATGATTAAACTTTCTGCCCTTCACGGTTTGCATGCCTGTGTGTTATAACAGATAAACCAAGAACCTATATAAAAGTGTGTCCTGTTATACTGTGTCAAGTTGTTCTGTATCTACAGTCATTATTTGATCCCCTGCTGAATTTGTAACAGTCTCTAATTTTATTTTATTTTATTTTTTTTGCCACAGCGGCTTTATTGACAGTGTGGGTTATGACAGGAAAGCGGGAGAAATCTCTTCTCCCGCTTTCCTGTCATAACCTACACTTCCTCCATCTCAGAGGAAGACATGTGTTCAAAGAGCACCGGCCTGCTCTATCAGCTTCTTGCCATGCGGCATGTATGTGGTTGCCTGCTCTACCACTGAGCCACCCCGACACCCAACAATCTCTAATTTTTATGGTAGTTTAATTTTAATGGAGAGAGGTAGAATATCAGCCAGAAACACAGAAAATGACATAAAATTTATAAATTGATTTGCACATCTGATGCCTTGACGCCTATCTCGTTGCATCTTAACCTTGCCTCCTGTGCTCACATGAAATGGGGCAAGGAAAGAAACAGTTATTTAGAGTAAGACATGACAACAGAGGCTTGAATATGAAAGCATCAACTGCTTCCAGAAACGTTTGTGCTTCAGCAGGCTTACTTTGTTTTTGGCATTGATGTCCACACCCTTCTTGATCAGTTCTTGCATTTTCCTTGTGTCATTTCTTTTTGCAGCATCGTGAAACTCCTTTTCAGACCACAGCACTGCAATCAGACAAACAGAAATTTCAAGGGCCAAAATCTGTGCTACAGTGTAATTTACTTAAAAGTCAAAAGAAAACGTTTGCAAGAGAAGACACAAGTGTAGAGAGAGCTGAGGAGTGTACATGAATGTGTGAGGCAGGAGGTGATGTTCAGGCCACAGGTGAATGAAAAGTGGTAAAATAAACAGTCACTTCTGCCACAGTTTATTTTGATGTAAAGGGTTTTTCCAGAATCTCTTGAAGTGGACTTTTGCATTGCAGAGAACCACAGCGGTCATGAGCCATGTTAATTTAAGCTCCGTCACCACTGGGGCCCAAAGCCAAAACTAAATAATTTGTTCTCTCTCGTTATCCATGACCCACCCTACCATCTCCAGCTATGGACATATACATATGCCTGAAGCGATGTATGGTAGTATGTTGATGCATCTACTTCCATCAAAACCACAGAACTACTGCTTATAAAGGGTTAGCAAAATACGATGAGTCTGATCAAAGTGTATTTGAAAATGACTTATGTGCAGGTGCGTTTCCCACGCCATTTACAGTGGGGAAAATAAGCATTTGATACACTGCCGATTTTGTAAGTCTGTAAGTTTATCGTAGGTACACATCAACTGTGATAGACAGAATTATCACATTGTCCAGGAAATCACATTGTATGATTTGTAAATAATTAATTTGCATTTTATTGCATGAAATAAATATTTGATCACCTACCAACCAGCAAGAATTCTGGCTCTCACAGACCTGTTATTTATTTTTTTACTAAGCCCTCCTGTTCTTCTTGTGTTTTACTGGCAGTTGGCAAAACCCTCCTATTCCGCACTAATTACCTGTATTAATTGCACCTGTTTGAACTCGTTACCTTTAAAAAGACACCTGTCCACACAATCAATCACACTCCAACCGCTCCACCACGCCCAAGACCAAGGAGCTAAGGATACCAGGGACAAAACTGTAGACCTGCACAAGACCGGGATGGGCTACATACCAATAGGTAAGCAGCTTGGTGAGAAGGCAACAACTGTTGGTGCAATTATTAGAGAATGGAAGAAACACAAGATGACTGTCAATCTTCGTCAGTCTGGGGCTCCACAAAATGTCAGGAAACATCCCAGAACTACACGGGGCACCTGGCCAATGACCTGAAGAGAGCTGGGACCACAGTCTCAAAGATGACCATTAGTAACACACTATGCTGTCGTGGATTAACATCCTGCAGGGCACGCAAGGTCCCCCTGCTCACGCCAGCAAATGTCCAGGCCCGTTTGAAGTCCACCAATGGCCATCTGGATGATCCAGAGGAGGCATGGGAGAAGGTCATGTGATCAGATGAGACCAAAATACAGCCTTTTGGTATCACCTCCACTTGCTGTGTTTGGAGGAAGAAGAAGGATGAGCACGACCTCAGGAACACCATCTCCATCGCGAAGCATGGGGGGAAAATATCATACGTTGGAGGTGCTGTTCTGCAAAGGAGACCGGACGACTGCAACATATTAAAGGGAGGATGGATGTGGTCATGTAGCACAAGATTTTGGCCAACAACCTCCTTCCCTCAGTAAGAGCAGTGAAGATGGGTTGTGGCTGGGTCTTCCAGCATGACAATGACCCGAAACACACAGCCAGGGCAACTAAGGAGTGGCTCTGTAAGAAGCATTTCAAGGTCCTGGAGCAGCCTAGCCAGTCTCCAGACCTGAACCTAATAGAAAATCTTTGAAGGGAGCTGAAACTCAATGTTGCCCAGCGACAGCTCTGAAACCTGAAAGATCTGGAGATGATCTGTATGGAGGAGTGGGCCAAAATCCTGCTGCAGTGTGCGCAAAATTGGTCAAGAACCACAGGAAACATCTGACCTCTGTAATTGCAGACAGAGGTATCTGTACCAGATATTAAGTTCAGGTTTTCTATTGTATCAATAGAAAAACGGATGGGAAAACTTGCAAAATTGGCAGTGTATCAATCATAACACCCCCCCACCCCTTCATGAACAAGCACTTAGCAACAGTTAATTTTGTTTGTTTGTCTTTTTTAAGCCTAAACTTAAAAATAGGGAGGGTGTCTATGTCCAGGATCCAAACTGGGAGCTGGTTCCACAGAAGAGGGGCCTGAAAGCTGAAGGCTCTGCCTCCCATTCTACTTTTAAATACCCTAGGTAGTAAGCCAGCAATCTGAAAGCGAAGTGCTCTATTGGGGTGATACGGTACTATGAGGTCTTCAATGAGATAAGATGGGGCCTGATTATTCAAGACCTTGTATGTGATGAGAAGAGTTTTAAATTTGATTCTGGATTTAACAGGGAGCCAACGTGGGAGAAATATACTCCTCTTTCCTTTGTTCTTTCCTGATGCACCCCCCAAAGGAATCTGTGTCTCCTCCCAGAATCAAACCCGAATCTTTTGCTTGTTAGGCAAATGTGTAAAGACCTCCATGAGACTGAGGAACTGTAAATCAATTTTAAGAAAAATTTCAAAGTTTGTCTGAAATTCATTATTATTCAATTAAGGTTACATTGACATTTATTTTTATGAATAAAAATCTTCCAAAAACACCTAGTTGAATCAAAAATTTTCACAAATCCCTGGAGATATCCCAGTATTCACGTGTTTTTTCACAGTGCAGTTATAAAATAGATGATGCATATACAGTTTGCACTACGTCTCCAAGCATGTTTGCACCCCACATCAATGGAGAGCTGGGAACGTCTTTGTACTGTATGCCTGCTTATGTTTCTGATGACAGGAATTTAACACTAGCTCAAAATCCTCACTGTGCTCACTGACACACACACACACACAAATCATCCTTTTATTCTCAACCAACAATTCCTCATTAAAATGTGGTTGTGTGCATAGTGGTGCAAATCAGTTAAATTGCTAAGTTACTTCAGTCTTTTTAAAGCTCAAGCAGCAACAAATCCATCATAGGAGCTTTATTGAGAAAAAATAAATGCACATAATGCTACTTCATGCTATGTCTGTCACAGTGATCTGAGTTATGTCATTTCTGTAAAGTTGCAAGCTTCTGGCTTAAATGGCAGTAAAATATCCAGTTTGTAAGGTGCGTTGGGTTATTTGGCTCTTCCAGGAATGTTAGTATTTCTATAAATCCAGATTTGAGGCACAGAGTAGCTGTAAATAAGACACGTTTTCATGAAATGACGTCTCATGATGTTCCACTCAATTACAAGTCTTGTTGGTTTTTTAGAGATGTTTGTCATGAAAATTGTTGTACACTTCAGCAGCTGTGGATCCTGTACAGCTGTAGCAGAGGCTGTGGAACGGTTTTTGGTTGTTGTTTTTTTGTTTGTTTAGCTTTGAATAGATGAGATTTAAAAAAAAAAAAATCTCATTGGCCCCTAAGAAATAACTTTAGTTATTTTTAGATTGAGATTTGTGGAATGGGGCGATTATTAACACAAAAATGTGCCTCCAGGCTCTTAGCGCGGGTTCCCCTGCGCCACAGACGCACGTCCTGCCAGGCTGAACAGGCTCACAGACCCCCTGCTGGCTGTCAGTACTTACAGAAATCCTGCTCCGACACCAGCTCATCCTCCATGACTGTCGTTATTCAGGGTCGCTTCTTCTTCCTGCCCCTCTCCTCTCCCATCGGAGATGCAGCTCTTTATTACCGGCGCGCTAACAGGAGCACTCCTGTCACGTTACACATCATAAACCCGTATAATTTCCATATCCGGTCTCTACCTTCAAAATAAAGCAAACCGCTCTCCACAGTGGAAACGGGTCTTCTTCCTGTTAACTTTTATTGGCGGTTGGCAAACAGCGAAATGGTGTATTACTGCCACCCATTGGTATGGAGTGTGGGCTAAAGTGTTGCTCAAAAAGCCAGAGCCTACCAAACAGATTAGTTTCTCTTAAAAAAGGTAACATGGTCTGATAACTTTCACTTCTTGAGTTCTTTTGCAGTAAATCAATAAAATTCAGTTTCACTTCCTTGTTACTGAGGTTTTGAATCAGTTGCCTTCTTCATATTTCCGACATTTTAATAAAACATGTTCCATGGTCTCATCTTCTCTATCGTAGTGCCAGTATTCCTGCATGTCTTCCTGTTATTAATGATGTGCTATGTAAACCACTGCTCTCTCCCTTCTTCCTCCCTGCTTTTGCCACCTTTCCTTCAATTCCTGATTTATTGTGTCCTTTATCTCTGTCCTAATAAGTTAATAACAGGTCGACTGAAACACTTTTTGTGGCTTTTGCAGTCCTAAGAAATGGAATGGAATAAAAAAAGAAATGGAATACATTTCTTTTTTACTCCATAATGTGTTGATAGCCATAAAAAAGTAACCATAAGCCACTATTTAAGCTTCTGCTTGCAAATGTTGGAATTCTGTTTAAATGCTTCTTCTTTTTTTTTTAAAGAAGAAATTAATTACTGTATCAAATATGCGTTAGACTATGTTTTATTTTTAAAATTCTGCAATTTTTTAGCAGCTGCGTGAAGTTAACAGGTTTCAACAAAGTTTGCAAAAGTTTTTAAAAAATCCCAATGCAAAGGGAACACATTAGGCTACAGTATGATAGAAAAAAAACTACAGTAAAGTATATGTAGCACTGCAAATAAATAAATCTTTCAAACATTTGTTAAGACTGAAGCTTAAAGACATAAAAACAAAAGCAAATAGTTCATTTTTATTTAAGCAAAAGTTAAATTTATCAAAGAGTACAAAACTTTATCTACTGTTATGAAAATATTATTACATATTCCACATGGCACAACATATTCAAAATGATTTCTACCACTAGAAGAGTCGGGCTCGATTCTTCAGTTCAACATTCAGACTGTAATAACCAAAAAAAAACACAAAAACAGACAAACACATGGTAATAGGTGTTAGCAAGACCTGTTACAAGTGCTTTTCTGTGCAATGTCCAGTTAAAAAAAACAAAAAAGACATATCACTAATGATAAAAGTAGAAAATTCATTTATTGGCTTCAACCATGTTATGAGTCTGAAAAGATTGATTTTACAAAAGTCCTAACCTGTATTGGTGCATCATTTTTTCCCCAGTAATGAATGCCATAAAGGCGGAAATCAAAGTATAAATTTTGTACAGCATAAATTCTCTAATAGCAACTGTCAGCAAAAACATCCAAATGAAAAGCAGAGAAAAAGCTCCTGAAGTTCAAAAACTATTAGAAAAGCACATTGGTGTTCCCACTATTACTTATTTGTAGCATTATATATTTAAAAGTACTGATTTGTTATCAATCCTGCCACCCCTTAAAGGAACCTCATTCATACTAAAGCTTGTTATTAAAAACATAATATGGTAGCGGTTTCAAAAATCCTAAACGTTACATATGTGACCTATGAAGGCTGTGTAGGGAGCACTTCGGGTTGATATGTATACCAGCTGCATTCCACAGCTATCATTAAAAAGTGGAGTTAAAGCAAAGGAAGTGATGTTGTCATCACAGCTTAGTTGCTGTGTTTTGGTACTTCCCTCATATTTGACAGATTTGCCATCTAAAAGAGCTCAGAAATACTGCTGGTTTTAAGAGATGACTAAAATCAGATGCTGTGCTTACAGTTTTCTTCAGGCTTCCGCTGAATGCATTCAGAGAACGAGCAAAAACCACATTAAGACACATTAAAGGAGTGAAGGTGGAAGACTTTCCTGCCGGGCAGTAAACCATCCAAGAAGGTGTTTGCTGCCTCTGAAAGTGAACCAGCGGTCGTGAAGCTAATCACAGAGGAAGCTGACGTTATATCAGCTAAGGCAGTTCAGCAGTCCAAGTAACAGTTTTCTCCACTTAAGCTGAGTGCAGCTCCTCATAAGATACAATGATGGACTATATTTACATGTGTGAGCGTGAAACTGACTTAGATAAAAAATAATAACAATGGCCCTCATTTAATAACAGTGCATTCGCACTTTCTTGTAGCTTTTTTTTTTTTCACTGATCTCGACATTTTTTTTACTTGAGCTGCAGTTTCTGGCAAAACAAGCTTCAACACCCCTGCTGTTTCAACCCAAGCGTCACTTTTTATTTATTTATTAGGTTATTTATTTTTAAATGGCCGTCACTCCTGTGGAAACTCTTTGGAAAGCTGCCCCCTTTCTTGCTTCTCCTTTCTACCTCGGACACTATTATTTAAGTTTCTCCAGTCAAACGTTCTGCTTCTTTTTTGCCGTAGCAGTGCAGGGTTTGTTCTTACAACATTGCAGCTTTCTCTTTCACATATAAATGAATGTAAATGGGGGTGTGGCTGTATGCAGATAGTATGTTCATTGCAGGCAGCAAGTATAATGAGTCTCATGTACTAACATACCCACGGGAGTAAGGAAAAATTAGCCATTATACACGTGCCATAAATCTGACGGTGATTTTGCCCGGAAATTCTTTTTGCATAGAGTAAATACATTTCCAGGCACATTAGTTAATAAAGGCCATTATTTTGCATCTACAAAAGAAAACACAGTATTAAAAAATACACAGTAGCACATTACTTGCCACTGCAGAAAAACATACATTAGAAATAATTCCACATGGGTCATTAGTAAAAAGTTCTAAGTGCAGCGAGACCATCAACAATAAGAGTTTTGTCTGTCAGCCCATTTGTTAAATCCTGATCCCTTAATGAATAATGCTACACAGACATTCCAATCTTGTACACCACAGCGCATTAACAAGAATAACACCCAGAAACGCGTTGAATCAGTGATCTATTTCAGGCAAAATAAAACACCAATGTTCTGTTATAAACATAACATTGGTGTCCAGGGCAGAGGGTGGCTCTGGAGTGTTGACTTCCCTGAATTCAATATAGAGTGTCCAGGTCAAGCCTCCATACTGTGGGGAAATAGTACAAATTACCCTCTTTGTAACCTTTGACCCTTGTATACAGAATATCACTTTCCCTTCACCTTCATGCAAATTTTATTTAGAGGAATCCAACACTTGGAAGACATGTTTCAGTTTTCCATACTATGCCGCCTGGGCAATCACTGTTTAGCTAGTCACTTTCAAGTTAATCTGTTATGGCTGACATTCACCAGCTCTTCCTCACGTTTTTTGTAAGTTTCAGTTTCTTGACCTCCCTGAGGACGTGCTCTGCCTTCTTCAATTTCTCCATGGCCTCAGCCAGCAGATCCCCGGGTACGCCCTCCTCAACACTTCCTCCCTGGTCCTGGGACACTTTGCTCAAGAGCTTGCTCGTCTTTTCCATCTCTAAAGCCACTTCAGTCTCAAGGTTAAGGACATCATCATTAGGACTCCCAGCACTTCCAGCTCCAGGTCTGCCAGACTCTATCAGCTGAATACCAGCATCAGAGTCAGACAGCAAATCTGCAGTTGAGGCTGACCTGACCTTGGTTGTGGGCTTGAGAGGAATGGTGGGCTCTACTTTCACGCGGTGAAAGACCTTAGGCTTAACCTGTGCTGGCTTTGAAATAACCGAGCTCTGAATGTTGTGCTCACTGGTGTCCAACACATCGAGAGCATCACGGCTTCCCCTGAGCACACCATTAGAAGCTACCAGTGTGTCTTGAGTCCCAGAGCCTTCACTCTCATCATCTGAGTGCTGACCACTGTCTACAGATTTCTCATCCTTCTTTTTCTTCTCCCCAGACAACTGATGAAGCAGTGGACCTGAGGTAAGGTTGTCAGTGGCTGAATCATTCATCGAGACCATTACTGAAGGGTCTTCACTCTTGGGTGGTGCGTCTTCTGACTGGACACAACTGGTTGAGGTAGTACAGTCAGCTCCCTCCTTAGGATGACTCATAGCAGAGTGGCTTTCTATGTGCTGTATATCAGACTCAGCAAGTCCATCAGGCTTTTTCTTGAATTTTGCAAGAGGGCAAGGACTCTTTCTCTGTGACTCTGTGGGTGTTTGTGGCCCACTGTCAGACATCACCTTTTTGTTGCTGTTAACTGTTTCCTCTGTGCTATCATCTCTGACACAGGGTAAAGCTTCTGTCGATATCAGCTGCACTGTCTCATCTATTTCTATAGTTGTTCCTGAAGTCTTATTCACACTACTGTCTTCATTCTCATTATCTTCATTACTCAGGCCTTCAACCTGTCGGCCTGGCTCCAAAGTGGGATGTGAGGGCTTCTTCTCTTTGGATGGAGGTGTAGGAGGGTGTGGCCTGGACTGTGAAGCATCTGCAAGATTACTCGTCCAACTGCAAGTGCTGGGCTTATTGGGAGGCATTGGTGGTGGAGCTGCCTTTTTACTGGCATCAGAACTCATTTCAGACAACTTCTCAGGTTTTGTCTCATCTGTAGTTTCTTCAGCAGGTGAGGCACAGGGCTTTGCTTCATTCAATGTAGACGCTGGGGGCTTCGGTGCCTTCAAATATTATAGAAATTTTTAAATGCCATGATATCCAAACAGAAAGATATACACAAATGTTATGATACTATACAATTGAATGTTTATAAATAATTACACCTACCTTTTTCTCTGAGCCATCATTTTTGTGTGCTTCATCCTCGAGTGCTGCACTGGGTTTAGCCTCTTTTGTCGGCGGCATTGGAGGTTTGATGACTTTTGTTTGGTGACTGACCTCTGGGTCCGGCTGAGCTTCCTCCTCTGTAATTGGCACCAAGGGTTTCTCACCGGTATTGGAAGGAGGCACTTTGAAGGTGTCACTGCCATCAACATTGGCATAATGTGCTCCATTAGGCATTACGGCATCTTCAATATCAAGATCCAAACGCAGGATTCCATCAGATGACACAAGAGCTACCTAGAACAAAAGATTTCTGATTAAATCATACAGATTACACTGTCTGGAGCCAGGAAAGAACTGAAGAGAGAGCAGCACAACCAAAGGGCGAAGCTGAGCGACAGTACAACAGATATGTGGAGTGGTATAAATAAAATCAGTGGGTTCAAGATGAGAGACAACCAGCTTGGAGAGAGCAAATAAGCTAAAAAAAATAAAATAAAATTAGTTCACAGCTCTCTGCTGCCTCCTCCATCACACACCTTTGCTTCCACTACTTTCAGTGGTTTTGCCATTCAGCCCTCCTCCCCAAGTGAACTCTGTGGATTAGACCACACCCCCCTTATCTGAGCCCCTGCTTCAGACATTTGGCAAGATCAGGAGTCAGGACCAATATTCTAAGGACACATTTACAACCAGAGTCTGAAGCAGGAGAAGATAGTGATGTGGAAAACATCCTGTCTGGTTCCTGTACTAAATAAGTTTTAATAACTGAATCAGTTTGTTAGAGAAGACACAAAGTCTTCTCTAACAAACTGATTCAGTTCTGCTGCCATGAGGACATATATTTGAAATCTTTCATACCCTGCACAATAATTCTATACAGAGCAGCATATCTGTCTGGTAGATAATCATCTGTCACAGATGTGTGACAGATGTGTGAATACTGTCACAGACGTGACAGTATTTCCAATAAAAATCAAACTTTCAGATTTTGTGTGCTGTTGCAAATTAAATCTACAAAATGTGTTTTTCTTGCATTGTTTCCCGTGCTATTTAATATGAAGTAGGTGAACCTGGAATGCTCAACTTTCCCACAACTTTACCTGGCACTCGTGGTCCTGGGTCTTCCAGTTCTTATTGTTGAACATTGTCTACATGACTCTTAGTTCATTTTATGGAGTTTTGTTTGATAGTACATATTTCCTCGTCTTCTTTACATTTCCTCGACTTCTTTAGTTTTATTTATTCTTCTGTTTTTCCTGCATCCCCTGCTTTCACTGTTTCTTTGTTAGCTGTTTTGGTTTTCCATTTTTATTTTGCTAGTCTCTTATGCTTTGCATTAAGTTCTACTTTCCCTGTCTTTTCTTGCTTGATGGATTGTTCATCTGTGTCTCGTTCCCTTGATTTAGATTGGGTGTGTTTAGTTCCCCAGCTGTGTCTCATTCCCCATTAGTCCTCTGTGTGTGTGTGTGTGTGTGTGTGTGTGTGTGTGTGTGTGTGTGTGTGTGTGTGTGTGTGTGTGTGTGTGTGTGTGTGTGTGTGTGTGTGTGTG
>JASGAU010373163.1:0-10667 GCA_030220045.1 Australoheros facetus
TCTTGGGTGAGGTGTTTCGGGCATGTCCCACCGGGAGGAGGCCCCGGGGCAGACCCAGGACACGCTGGAGAGATTATATCTCTCGGCTGGCCTGGGAACGTCTTGGGGTCCCCCCGGATGAGCTAGAGGAGGTGGCTGGGGAGAGGGAAGCCTGGGCTTCTCTGCTTCGGCTCCTGCCCCCGCGACCCGGCCCCGGATAAGCGGAAGAAAATGGATGGATGGATGGATGGATAACTGAACCCATCCACCTGGATACAGGAGCTGAGGTACAGCTGAACTGTCACTGGCAGCTGCAGCAGTGGTGCCGGTGATGTGCTGGTTTCTGTGCGGTTAATTTACCTAAAAATCCCTTTATGCTTCAGGTATCCGTGTCCGTGTATGGCACACATGCAGTATTTGGATGCAGCTTGTTAAGCAGCTCCACCCCGTTTGTTCAAATATGATCGCTCTGAAAAAACAGCAGCGTGGTGGTGCTGAAGCATGTGGAATAACGTGGCACAGTGGCTCTGACCTTCTGTTATATACAGCCTATGATTAATATTTAGTACCCTAAGGAATGCTAATATTTCACACTCACTGAATCACACAGCAATGCATATTTGTTAGACATTAAATGGCTCCCGCAGTGGCAGCTACAGCCACCTGTGCAGGTATCCACCTGTCAGTCAAAGCAGCCACCTCTGCAGCAGTGCAGGCTTTGAGCCATAATAAACTGCTGTTATAAAAAAATGGTTCTGAAGGATGAAACTATCTGTGACCAAAAACATCCTTTCTGTAATGTTGGCATATTAACACTGGAGTTTATGGGCAGTGAGTGAGTGTGGGAGCCAGCCTCGACAGGTCCCAGCTTCTATAATACAGCGGTTATTGTTTACCAGCTGCCATAAAACATGAAGGATGCACAAAGTGCAAATTCACATTAAACAGACACATGGAAACATTCACAGTCTCTGAATGACTTCACAAACTTTATTAGTGTGATATGAACCAGAAATGCAGGATGATAACATGAGACGAGAGCTCAGCCTTTATACAGCTCTGCAGGTATGTGTGGTTACAGGTCATCAGGCACACACACACACACACACACACACACACACACACACACACACACACACATACACACACACACACACACACACTCTTCTTTATATTTTAGCACCAAACTCTGGCTGTTCTCTGTAGCACCAATGAAGCATATTAAACCTTACAGGATGTTTAAAGCTGAACTGTGAGTCCAGTTCATGTGAAAATGCTGAGAAACTCACCAAGCAGAGTTTAAAGTTTCAAACATTAAATTAATACTACAGGTAAAAGCAGGAGCACAGAGAGAGCATGCAGGTTTCTGTGCAATCACAAAATAAACTCTTTGGTTTCAGGAAATCGTTGTTTGAAGTCTAACAAAGGAAAAGCTGGTGAGATCACAGGAAGATGAAATCAAAGGAAAAATAAATGATATTAAAGCTGACAAATTCATACTCACTCGGCCCTGAAATGATGTCCCATCAAAAACTGTATCTAATCAACTTATGGTGAAAATGAGCTTCTGTCACAAAGTTTTATGTTGTATATAAAAACAGAATGTTTTTAAAAAAAGTAAGACACCAGTAACTCCAGTACGTAAGCAAAAAAGTGTAGAAATACTGTACACATGTAATAAATCAGAACTACTGACATCCACAGTAACGTGAAAATACTAAAATACTAATCAGCATATCGTCCCTACTTCAGGTGTTTCCTGAGTATATTTGAATCATCTGACTCACATGTGAACAAACTGAAACTTTAACTCCCGTGCGGCTCCGCGTCGTCTGTCTGTGTCCGTCTTCTCGTATCCAAGGAGTCTCCTCAGTAGCTGCAAGAAGCAAAGCAAACGTCCTGATGACTGATCCATAACCTTGTTTTCAGCTCCTATTTCTAGGCTGAATTTAAGTGTCTCTGTTCTGGTTCAGTGTGATGGGAGAAAGTTTCTACAGAGACCGTGTTTCTGTTCTTCAGAACAAAGTCAGGAAATATGGTGGAGCTCCTCACCCACGGATCCTTTTTATTACTTACAATAATGAACAAAGCTTTTCTATCAATCAGCAGAACACAGTTAGACCTGAACACATGCCAAACTCATGGCAAAGATAGATACAAAGATAGCTGAGTTATCCAGCTCTTTCTGGGCTTTACCAGGATACCGTACAGTGATGCAGTGGTTAGCTCCATCACCTTAAAGTGAGAAGGTTCTTGGTTTGAGAACCTTCTCGCTGGATCTTTCTGTGGGGAGTTTTCATGTTCTCCCTGTGCCTGCACAGGTTCCCTCCAGGTACTCTGGCTTCCTCCTACAGTCCAAAGATATTCATGTTAGGTTAAGCCTCCATCTCACCCCTATCTCAGCATGCTCCTCTGTCACACCAGCCCTCTGCATGAATCTTCTCTGAGGTCTTCCTCTTTTCCTCCTCCCTGCCAGCTCCATATTTAACATCCTTTTTTCCAGTGTATCCACTCTCCCTCCTCTGCACATGTCCAAATCCTCTCAGCCTGAGCCGTCCCTCTGATGGCTCATTTCTAATCCTTCTCACTCCCAGTGAAGATCTGATCACCTTCAGCTCAGCCTCCTGTCTTTGTGTCAGAGCCACCGTCTCACCACCCTCCTTTCACTCTGGCTGCTCTCCTTCTGTCACAGCTCGCCTCCACCCGCTCCACCCTGCTGCACTGCAATTAGCGATCCTATTCTGACTGTAGGTGTGAGTGGTCGTCTGCCTATCACAGTCACAATTAATTTTTCATATCACATACCTGGACAGCCATTAGAGCTGACAATAAGACTAAGTTTCAGTTTGTGTCACAGCTCAGTGTGTAACTGTTGGCTGTTCATGTTCTCATCATGGCTTCATGATAGAGTCACAGGAAGTGATTCTATTTGCTGTTTTTCATCCCCACATCAGTCTGAATTATGAGTGAAGGAGAAAGTTTCTCACGCTGTCATGGTGCATCCGGAGACGTGTGCCGCGGTGCCCGTGTACTGAACGTCACAGCGAGCCACGTTGTTGTTGAAGTTGGACTCTGGAACCTGCTGCCTGGGGTTCACTGTCACCTGTATCATAACAGCCATCGAGCAGGGGGTGAACATCATGAGACCACATTAATAATGGGAAGAAATGCTGCATTTATTGAAGTGGCCACATTTACTCATCCAAGGAGATTTGAATGAGTAATAAGAACTATAACATGTGACTCAGACCTTGAGGATGTACTTTCCAGGAGAGACGTCGGTGATGTCAATCCACTGACAGTCGATGTCAGCATTGTAGGTGTCATAGCAACCTGGACTCAAACCCTATTAGAAACAAAGAAAAAAACACAGTCCAATCCTCTGCACCGAATATGAACATTCACACCACAATTTTAATGAAACATGTGACTTCAATAAGGAAGTGCTGCATTCATCCCTGGTGTTTGGGCTGCTACTTCATCCTCCCCATCTCTGCCCCATCCCGGCCCCTTCTGCTCCTGCTTCACCTCTGCCACCACCAGCATCTGGACTCCAGGGGGTGCTGTCCTACTTCACAACACTGCTGGACTCCATTTTGCAATGTAGCTTTATTGCAGTCTAATCTCCAAACTGTTTATCCCTCAAACTCTGTGTTTCAATGAATCATGTTCAGTCATTTTGTGATTTCTCCTTATTGAAGTGACATTTGGAAACACAGAAGTAATCCAGCATAGAATTGAAACCGCTTCAGTTAAATGAGCCCAAAATGACTTTAACACTTGTGTTTTTGTGTACCTGAGTGTGCGAGGTGCAGGCAAAGCGACGATAGTATCCTGGGTCACAGGAAGTGTCCTCCAGACAGAAGCTGGCCTTGTGACCCTCAGCCACATGACTGTAAGTTCGGGCATCCAGCAGCTCGTACAGGCTGAACTCGTCCATGCTGTGGAAGTGACTGAACAACACCACAATAAAGTCACACTGTGGCAATAAAATACCAAATAATTGTAGGGAAGTCACGAGTCCAGGAACACCACTGGACACCAACATAACCATGTTACACTCCTTCAGCCGGCTACCTACTTATGACAGCTGTGCCACTCCCAGGCATATCGAGGTTTGCTGGGCAGGAAGTCGGCCGTTCCCTGATTCTTCACCCTCTGAGGAAACCGCAGCAAAACTCTGGTGTCATGATCCTGAGAATAACGAGAGGACCTGGAGGAGAAGGGATAACACAGAAGTTAAGCCATCAGGTTGATCATTTAAAGCCTTCCTCCAGAGAAATTTCTCACAGTTTATTCCCTACAGCTGTGTTTGAGCTTTACTTTGCAGAAGAATTGATCCCACGAGCCTGATCTGTTTGTCTGAAACCCAATCCTGGGCCAGTATGCACCTTTATACTCTGGAGACCTGGAGCCTCCCATATTCCTCAGAGAATGATTTTCATGTTGCTATTTTGGAATTTAGTATTTTAACGTGATGATTATATTTTTTTCATAAGAAAACATGAAGTAAAATATTTTTGCAGGCCTGAAGATGTGTGAAGGTGGTGTGTCTGGTTTGTGTTATTAAAACCATCACAGCCCAGACCTCAGTGTACAAATCAAAAGAATAAATTTAATATTTGGTTGGGACTCATATGCAGCAGTTCATACTATTGTGATAAGTGTTTGTACCAGTGAAACTTGTTGTCATCCATGACGTTCTTCAGAGAAATTAACACATTTAAAGAAACAAAGGGAGCTGCTTCTCCTAATCACACACATGTATGACGCAGTAACAATGCTGAATTTCCAGCTGATTTTACATTCATATGTTAAACATGTTTTTATCTTCACATTTAATTTAATATATGCATTTTTTATTATTCAGACACTGTTTATAAACCTTACAGACTTCAAACGTTTTGTCTTCAGCTTTGCTGTTATAAAAATGAAGGTCTGGCAGCTGGAAAACACTTTTATTCCGTAAATTACTGAGAAAACTAATCTTTGAATATCTTTGAAGTTGTTGCTAACTGAGAGACCTGGTGACGTATACACACCAGGGGGCGCTGCTGAGTGGCGTTGGAGTAACCGGTCAGTTTTGGCTTCACATTTTTCTGTCATACACAGAAATTATCTCAGTGAGAGTAAAAGTGTTTGATGGGCTGTGCTGCTCGGTATTAGCTGAGACTGAAATCAGAGAGAAGGACATGAGACGCTCCTGTTTTTATACTGTCTCCAGCCTACAGCTGAAAAAGCTGCTTGGTCCATTCACACCCTCAGTTTCTCCATCAGTCAGTCACTCTAACTGACAGGAGAGTGAGGTTACAGCTCACTCTCACACAGGGTTCTTCCTGTTGAAGTCTATCTGAGAAAAGGCAACAGATCTGGGGTCTGCTGTTAGGAGTGTGTGAGCTTACGAGGCGAGGCAGTTCTCCTCTGCGGCACAGCGCAGGTTGTACATGGGCAGTCTCTGCACGTAGGTGGCGAGCTGGATGTAGTATGGATCAGGAACCAGATCAGGGAGTCCTGCGAACAGGACACAGCAGATTCTTACGGGTCACCTAACACACCGGTTTGATGTGGCATCACCTCCTTGGCTCAGTGAGCCACTAAGACTCGGTGTGCTTCCACTTGTAGGTTTAAGTTGAAGATAAACTCATTAAGTGGCTAAATGATCCAAACAGAAACAGGCTGTCATCTATTACAGCAGCTTTATGCAGAAACATCTGCAGGCATCATTAACACGAGGAAGGACATGTGGTTACAGATCAAATAAATGTATTAGTTAAAGTTAAATATATGGTGAGCTCACAGTCTCCTGTTACTTATTTTCGGTCATGACTGTTTCATGATGATTTGTCCTTAAGAAAAAATAAATAAAAGTCGGGTTTCCTACCGTTCTGGTGGTAGCTGGTGCCATAACCGGGTCGGGGAGGAACCCGAGGTCGAGGTCTGTAGTAAGAGTTGTAGTAGTTATAGTAAGGGTCATAGTTGGACGGCTTGTACGGGTTGTAGGGATCATCTCCAACCATCTCGTCTTCCCGTCCGACAGTGCCAGTGCCGCCTTCGCTGCCGGGCAGAGGCCGCTGCCGCCGCTGGTGCGTCATGGCGCGCAATTGCGCCGAGCTACTGGCCGCAGGGACCCGCGGGGAGCCCCGGGTAGTGTCGTTAGCGCTGCTGAGAACAACCACGGGGTTATCGCGGCCGGCTGACCCGCTCTGCCTCCTCTCTGAGGGCCTGTACTGAGAGCCGCGGCTCAGGATGCTGAAAACCTGCCCGTTATGTTGCCATGTCAACCCCTGCTGGAGGGCATCACCGGCTGGACCTTCCTGAGCGCGAGCTTCATCCAGAAAAGCACAGAGGAAACAAATGTGAGCAAAAGAAAGCAGCAACACAATGGAGGAGAGTTCCTTCATTGTTAATGATCAAAGTGTCCTGTAGAGTATGCTCTTCTTCTAACCACACAGCTGCTGGTCCGAGGACTTCCTCTCAAGTGTTTGAGCTCAGCTGCTCCTGAGAGGAGGGGGGAGGGGAGGGGCGGGAGGTAAGCTATCAGCTGTGGCTCTTTGGTGGGATTGTAAAACTCTTTTATTCCGAGTCAACTCAAAAATGAGAAAAAACACGGCTCAAACTGAATATTTTAATGTCCACGTTCCCTCAGATTAAAGATATACTCAAAGTCTATTTCCAAGTATAATCTACACAATGTAACCCAAAGCCAGTTATTGTGTAACCACGTGCACTTTTTTGAGGGCTAATGTTTCAAAGAAGCAAAGTTGCATATTTACACCATTTTTTTCTAGATTTTAAGGCATATTATAATCAGGAGATTATCTGAAAGGCGACATTTTCTCTGTAATTTTAAGGCTTTACTATTTTTTATTTGAATGAAAGCAGTTAATGTATTCTGGCAGGTTTCAGTATGTATCTGTGTTTGTCTGATCACAGTTTGGTCATGAAGAGGTTAACTCTGTCGCTTCACAGCAGGAGGGTTCGGGGTTTGAACTCCAACCGTCACCAGTCTCACAGTCTGAATAATGAATGTTACATGAATTACTGAAATCGGTCCAAGGAGCAGACGTAGTAAAGCTCTGAGTGTTAATTAAGATTATAAAATACAATAAATCAGTGAGTACCAGGAGGTTCAGGCCTGTCTGTGTGAGGGTTAGGGTTAGCCTTCGTGCTGCTGCAGGAACAGAAATGTACTTTATTTTCTGTGTGAGAGACTTTAGAAAAACTGCAGACACTCACACATGAAATAAGACTGAGCGGCTGCTCTGAGATCAAAGAAACATCTTTAAAGTTGAAGCATCGCAGACTAATAGGCCAGAGTGAGAGTCTCTGCCTTCACGTGCTCTAAAGAGGCTCCTGATTTTACAATGAACATGTGGAAGGCAGCCGTTTCCCACATTGTCCTATTTTTTTTTTCCAGGCCTCACAATTATAGTTCATGTCACAGCCAAAACCCAAAGTGCAGACGTAGCTCAGGAGCACCAAATTTCTCCAAACTGAACTTTGCTCAACGGCAGAAAACAGAAAACATCTCTGATTTAAAACGAATGACGACCAACATGCAGGATGACGCTCAGGTGAACGCTGTGGGCGGGTTTCTCCGTGCAGGAGGACAAAGTCATTCTGACTGAGGTGGAGACAGGTTGATTTTCATGCAAGAAAAAAGAAGAGCTGCATGTAACGAAGGGGTCAGTTAAAGACATTTGAACTAAAATCTTACCAAGTTTTTCTCACAGACTGAGCCAAAACAGCCTTTTCTTCTAAAGTCCAGACCACTGTCCTCTCTCCTCAGGATGAGGAGGCATAATTAGGGTGATGCTTTGACTTCATGATGGTCCTTTCTCAGTCTAATTATGTCTGTGGCCAGAGCTGCTCAGGATCACTCAGAGACCTGAAGATACTGACCTCTCAGTCATAACTGAGTAAAATGGTCCAGTATTTGTGTATTTGTGGCAATAAGGGCTTCATTAGTGGCCACAAACTAAAGCACATGTTTTGTGGGTATTTGTGGTGCTAAAAGCATTTTTAAAAAAAAAGTTTAATAAGCTGCGCTCTGGTAATTCCACACCTACAGCTTTTGTCTGGCTTTATTGGAAAAAAATAAGCCCTGTGGTGCTGAGCGCTCAGGATACTTTAAAATAGCTGAAACTGAAACACTTACCAGCTAAGAGGTTTCCTCCTCTGAGTGCACAGTAAAACACAACCTGCCACCCACAGAGCCTCAGCTCTCTCCCTGTAAACCAGTCCAGGGTTTTAGGTCACACTGCATGTTTTTAGTTTAAAATGTCAGTGACGCTTTCACACTAACCTCCATCCTCTCCTCGGTTCACAATTGTTCTCTGCTGGGAGGGTAAAAAATCAGTTTGAAACCCTGAAAATCTTGTTTACAGTGTGTTGTCTTGTTTTCATGTCACTTAATGTACAAAGCACTTGTTCAGGATCCACAGCTCAGTAATGACCCTGTTCATCGTCTCCTGAAGGAACCGCTGGAGCATCTGCAAACTGTTCAGCTTCATCCACTGTGATGGAGGAGTCTCACCGGCTCAGCAGTCACTGTCTGCACTGAGCTCAGGGAAACGTCTCAAACTGCTTCCTGTCAAATTCATGTTTCTCTCTCAGCTCTGTAACTCATTCCTTTACACTAATTAATTCCTGCTAAAGTCACCTAAAACTGACTCTGTGCCCTGAAATGTTAATCATCTTCATCCAATCAGCATGTTTATTCATGAAGAAAAACCTTTCAGCATTTTAATCTGAAGGTAGAATTTATTATGATTATGGGAATCTGTGTTACAGGCATGTTAATGAAATTATGACCCATACAAACAGGGGGAAGACCTATGGACTGCTAAATTGTGTGGTCTGTATGTGATGTGTGACAGGGGAGGTCAATGTGAAGGAAATAAGAGCGAAGGATGAACTTTAAAAGAAGTAAGGAGGAAGTAAAGGAGGAAATAAAAGGAATTTTCACCACAAGCATCTAGTGGCCAGCAGAGGAACTGCAGCCTGAACACCCAAATATTCAACCTTTCAGTCTTTGTCCTTCCACTGCAGTTTAGGATGCACCTGATTCACAAGGTCACATAATGAATTATGAACACTTTGAGTCCGAGCTCACAGAAGCATCCACGATCTGGATCTCTATGATTTTAGCCCTCTCAGAAATATCTCCACTGTTAGCCTAAACTGTGAATGTCACAGTGCTGATGGGGTTGATGAGTGACAGCAGAAAAATGCTGCTTGCAGAGGGTGAGAGGTGGGGCACACGCCCATGATAGGACCAACACAAAGAAACACATTCATTCATGCTCAATTAATTTAGTGAATAAGTCGCAATCCAGTAAATTTGTCACAGGGTAAAGTTTGATTCATCTGCAGTTTGCAACAGAAATATGAAGTAATATAAATACTGCCATTATATTGTCATAATTACCTGTCTTCTCTATGCAGAGTTTAACTGCACAGGATAACAGATTCCACCAGCTCAGAGTATTTGCCTGAGAAACAAACAGTCTGCACCATGAAGATGCTGCTGAATCCTGCTTGGAGTCAAAGATCCACCAGGTCAGGGTGGGCGGACCTGCAGGTAGCAGTTTCAGCCACCAACACGTGTGCAAATGCTGATTCCTTCAATGCTAAAGGAAAAAGCGAGCTGCCTGAACGAGAGCTGCTTTTTTACAACGTTTGTGTGAAGATCAAAGGAAGGTGGTTTTTACCGCAGCACAGCGTACTCCCCTCTCAGCGGTACGAGGCTGTTTCCAATGAGAAGCAGGTGTCAGCCCGAGCTGAGCACTTTAAACAGCTTCATAATGAGGGCTGGCTACTTGGAGGGGGCCTCCTGCACACAGGACATGTACAACAACAAAGCCATGGAAACACCAGACACAACAGCACTGCCTTCATCATTACCAGCATCATCATCACCTTTGGTACGTGTGGAAGACAGTGGCTGAAAGACGCGATTCCTAACAGTGGCACAGACATGGGCAGAAAACAAATGTCATTTATCTTTTATTATATTTAGAAAAAGTTGCCGTCTGCTTTCTGAACCCTGAGAAAGGTTTGATGTCGGGCACACCTGCACGCAGCAGCTTAAACACGTGACTTCATCCTAACCATGTGTGAAACTACAGTTTCTGGCACCCACTTCAGAGGTAAGGTCACACCCAGCACCACACATTATATATTCTTAAGGATCAATTTAAGATGAAGTACAAAAATCTCAGCAAACCCTCATCAGTGTAGAACACACATTGATGAGTGTTTGGAAACCAGCCTGGCTGCTTACACAGTTACAAGGTCGACACCAAGCTGCACTTCCATCCTTTAAAATGGGAACACTCACTGTGATTATGGCACACCTCATACATTATTAGATTATGAAAGATAAATGTGCTCACTTTGATTTCACAGACGTGTGGAAAACTTTACCTTTTCCATAAAACTGGATGACAGAAACGAGGTGCTCTGAGCTGAATGCTGGGTCAAAATAAAATGTGTTTCCTTCATAAACAGAAAAATGTAATCCTTCAGAACAATCATACACTTCAGGAAACCCTGAATCCCCGCCCTGAATCCTACTGTAGAAAACTTTAATTCAATTTAATTCAATTTTATTTATATAGCGCCAAATCACAACAAACAGTCGCCTCAAGGCGCTTTGTATTGTGGGTAAAGACCCTACAATAATA
>JASGAU010373164.1:0-16079 GCA_030220045.1 Australoheros facetus
CTAGCTTAGTGTTAGCATGGTGTCTTTACAGGTGCAAAATATGGGTGTGTTGTTAGCAGCAGTTGATAGTTTGCCATCATGTTCTCATCTTTATATGCAAAAAAAAGAGTAATGATCTAATATCCACTCCTATAAATGAAATGTTTTTCAGTTAGCTGTTTGTAACATATATGCAAGAAAAAAGGTATCTAATGATTTATTTATTTGGTCTATTATCCAACTGGGCAGGTAACTGAAGAACTTATATCAGGGTTCTAGCCAGCGGTTGATCGCCCGGCACTGCGCCATGCTGAGGTCGTCTTGCACTGGGCCGAGTATTTCCTTGGTTCACAATCAGTTCTCTTCCCTATCACTATAATTAGCAAGCAGAACGACACCCTGCGCACTCCGCCCCCTCGCCGATACCAGACTGATTTTTTTTTTCTCTGGTTAGATCGCTGCACTATAGTATTTCACCACAATTTGCAACCTACCACTCGGTGCGGCTAGTTTCATTCCCAATGTGAATGCGCAATCTGGCAACAGTTCTGTTCATGCTTGAGTTTGTGGGGCTACAGAAAGCAAAATGGTGATGTTTTTGTTCTGTATCCTTTTTTACATGATTTCTGCAAACCCATTAGTGGAAGGAAACAGCTCTCTGGGACACGCTGAATGTGTGATTATATAAGTGTAATTCTTCTGGTTTATATGCAAAAAGAATTATCAATCTAACTGTTCACCATCACTCAGTTAGCAAGCAGGCCCGGCATTTAGCGTTTAACATTAGCATCTAATTAGCATTATGCCACAAACATCCCCCTAACTTTGTTGACCATGTAAGTTTTTAAAATGGGGCCATTTTCTCTGGCAGGCTAATATTGCAGCACCCTGTGCATCAAGACACTAATGCCAAAAGTATGGAATCATATTTATGTCAGCCATAACGCGTGAGAAAAAAAAAAGTAATCCAAGCAAATAATTTCATTTCACTGGTGCAAGTATTCATTCCTTGTACGCAAATTCAACAACCCACTGTGTAGAACTCAGGAGCCATGTTCACAAAGAAGCCATCGCGCTCACTGCAGTCTGGCGCTGCTGCAGTTTCACACTCTTACAGGTAACTCTGCTGGCGGAGCTGAATCCTTAACTCCTGGAATCAACTGACTGTTGACTGTCTGGGCAGAGCCTAAAGTGATTGGTCACTTTGATGGACAGTTCAGGTTACTGCATTAAACCGAGTTGCACTGTGGCAGCAACACGAGCTGTTCTAAACCATATTTGTTTACAATTTGGAAAATAAACTATCAGCAGTTATTGGTTGCTGTGTATCAGTGGAAAACTGTCACTGGATTACTTTAATGCTGAATAAGTCTTTAAAAACAGAGGATTCAAAGACAAGTTCTGAAGTCTCTGCATGCTGGTCCCATTAATCTGTTATACACCATCACATACCTTTTTATGATTTAACACACAAAAAAAAAAAAATCTAATTATAACTTTGGCCAACATTGATACAAATAAACCTGCCAACAAAAAGTTGTTCAGTCTGCAGTAAACACACTGGATGAGCGCTTCAATACGTGCCTCAGAATTATGTGATTTTCAAGAAGTATAAGATTTAGGATAGGATACTTCTTCCACAAATGGAAAAGGTTGATAATCAGCATTTGATTAGAGTGTTTCTTCACCATTTACCAAAACAGTAATAACTAATAGTACTAATAACCACAGATCTAAGTACTTACCAGAACCAGTGTTAATATAGTTCTTGCTAGTATTTTTATGAACACTATTAATATTTCTAAATAAACAAATATATAAACTTCTCAAACTAAAATTTAAAAAAAGCAAATTGTACAAGAAATATTTTAGCAGTGAGAACAGATGACATGTGTGGTGCTTCCCTGTGGTCTGCAGGGCCAGGGCAGATACCGGAATTGGTTAGCTGCACAGAGATAACCGCAAACCATAAAAACAGCATACCTAGCACACAGCAGCTACAAGCATGGTGTGTTGTAAGCTATAAGACTCTAGATTTAGACACAATAATAGACACTATTTCAGATCAAAATAGTGAGCTACTTACCATGTGACACCAACAAATTCAGTTTACCCAACTGATTATGGAAATTTTTCCTTTTCTCAGGGATGACGTGTGCTCCTGATTATGATGATTTTTTTTTAAACTCATAAACAATCTATGATGCTGTATAACAGATTAACGGGACCAGAAAGCAGAACTCATTGAACTACAGCAGCGCGCACAAAACATACCCTGGTGTGCATGTTGGCTTCTTTGAGTGCGTTGCGGCTGAGTTCTACGTGCAGGTTGTCAAATTTACACGAGGAATGAATACCTGCATCGGTGAAATGACATTATTTGCTTGGATTATGTTTTTGTTGTTTTTTTATCTTGTGCGTGACTTTTGACATAAATATAATTCCATACAAGAGACCCCTTGTGTCGACGCAGCATCCAACAAATTGGCACAATGTGACAGCTCGTGATGGGAACATAATATTAGACCCCTGGGTTGAGAATGCGTTGAGTTTTATTGGCAGGGAGACAGACCATGCGCTACATGTATTTCCTGTCACTCTCACTCATTATAAAGGCAGAAAAATACCCAACAAAATGTTCTTAATACGCCTTGTTTTGTCTCACTCTGTCCCTACCCAACCTTGCAATGCAATTACATATATCTTCCAATGCTGTATATAAAAGCATTTCCATAGTAACCAAATTCCTTCCATAAGGAGAATATGACTTAAGGGCTGCTATAATTGTAGGTTGTGGTTGCTAACTGCTCTGGCTCCGTGTGTGTGATTTTTCATATAAAATTGCATTCTTTGTGCTGTCTGAGGTAAGAACTTGGCTTTTTAAAAGTAGGGGGAAAAAAACGCTACAGGTTCTACAAATCTGCAAAGCTTCGTTATATAAAAACACAGCAAGAGTGTTTTTTTTGTTTTTTTTTCAGATTGTAGAGTTTAAACTAGGACAGCTGTTTCCCTCCTTTGAACATAGATCCTAATGTGTAAAAAGGACAACAATTTGCTAACACATTTGAAATATAAGTTCTATAAAATGATAATAAATGATATAAGTCAGAGTGTCCAAAAAAATAATGGTTATTTATATTACTGAGAATACAGTGTGTGTTGTGACCCTAGTCGGGATTACCGAGCTATATTTGCCGCGGGAATGGAGACTATTACAGCAGGTTAGATATTAATGAGACCAACTAGCCCTAGTGTTTTCAACAGAGGAGTCTGTTTTTCCCAGTTTAGCTTAAAAGGACGAAGTATGGAATTTGCTTTCTTTTCCTTTCATACTTTCAAAGAACACTATCAAGACTGTGCTCTGAAAAGGCGCTCGGCTGTTGGAACGTCAGCTACCATTCAGAGCAGCAGCCCCTGTGCTGTTGAACTCAGATAATTCAACCATAGCTTTCCTCCCCTCTCTCCCCCTCCTCCAGTTTCTCATCCTTCTCCTTTCTCGTGCTCTCTCACTCCCACCCCTCTCCTTCCCTCTCGCCCATGCCGTCTCCCTCCTTCTTTTAACATGGCCTCGGAGGGTTCTGCAATTACTTTTGGGGGCGCTCAGAAAAGGGGATCACTCCAGTGAAATAAATCGCTCCATAACAGCTGCGGTGAAATGGCGCTAATTGCCGATTGATTTGAAGCAGAGGCAGCAGATATCTGCAATGCAGAGCCGCATCTGCCACACTCTCCTCATCATTCCCCTCTCTGATTATCCATTGTTCGGGCTGTTTACTTTGTAGTGATGAGTGGTAAATGGCAGGTTAAGGAAGCTAAGGGGGCCAGACACCAAATTGGGTCCCTCTCAAAAAGACGGAGTGTAAAATTAGACATAATTAACATTCCCCTTAGGCAGAGTCTCCAAACCTCACAGAGATGGCAGAGATGCAAATTAGCTGTAAAGATACACACTTTATATACAAAAACAGTGATTAAGCTGCCTTTAGTGTACAGAGGCTACAGCCTGTCTTGATTGAGAGCAAATTAACCATTGAGCAACTCATTTCAGTTTTCAGGACTCCGGATGTTTTGTTGCATTAAGCACCATGCCAACAGAGAAAAAAGGAAGCACCACTAAGTTAAAAGCTTTGCTTTTGTAATCAGAGTGAAAGCTAAAAAGAAAAAAAAAAAAACAATCCCAATACAGCCCTGTTAGGAGTTGAATATGCTTTTCAGAAACTGGCTGCAGAGCTTTAGTAAAGCATTGATTTGACCAGATATGAAATCACAAACTCACCATTTTTATACCTCTCTCAAACAGCAGCTCACTCTGTAGTGATGCAGCTGTTCATTTTTATGTATTTTTTTTAACTACTTTTTTTGATACAATATTTAAGTGTTTTTTTGCTGATTCTGTACGCTTCTACAACAAAGTCCAATCTCTGGTCGATTTTGAGCAAATCATATTTTGCACAGCCTACATTTTAATGCCCAACCTGTCAAATTACTGAGAACCCACAGAGTGGGTGTTATCCATCCGTTCAACTTCTATTTTTGGAAATGCAGTCCAGCTTGGGAAGCAGAAAGTAAGGAATTAGAAAGTTAAATAAATAAATAAATGTTAGACACAATTAAGTGAGAAGCTTAATTATTCTTGATATATTTGCCTTCAACTTACACAACAGATCTGCATATATACTACTGAACATGCTGCCCTTGCCCACTAAATGTATCCTATTCTTGAGTAAGTGGTTGAGTAAATAATCGGTACTACCAGTATTATGGCATACGGAGCAGCAGTGGATACTGCGGGATACTCGGATATCAAATATGTAATGTCTCACTTACTGTAAATGAAATTAGTGCTGCAGATGCATAAATATGAATTCCACAAGGTTAAAGTTTGATAATACTGTTGACACAGGACGGTGTATTTCATGAGATATTTAGTTATAACAATTGTGCAGTTTTGAGTGTACACAATTGAGCGTGGAGAAACTGCACAGAAAAGACAGGAACACCGACCACAAATAGCATGAGTAGAAAAAAAATACAAAAAATCTGTTTTTCTTGATCATTAATGTAATGCATGCACTCCAGCTGATTTGTCATCTTAAACTTGTGAACCATTAACGGGCAAAAGAGCACAACCAGTAACTGCTGAGGCTATAAACAATGTTTTCCCACTTGACATTAAATAGATTAAATCTTACGCTTAATAATGAGATGAGGAAGTGCTTGTAAATAGATTAAATTCATCTAAAGTTGATTGGCAAATGTTATCAGTCTCAAAGTGTTGATTATACATTAACATTTTTTATATTGAAATTCTATCATAAAAAAATGTATTTTATTAAGAGGGCTCATAATAGAGTGCATTGTGGATGGTGGCCCCCCGCGGAACAGATTGTCTTTTCACAGCAGGTGGACCGCCATTTGCTGCAAACTCTCGGAACTGACATCATTACACCTCAATTTTGTGATTCGTGTTTGTTCGTAGGCGGTGAAATGTCTTATTTCCACCGAATTGGATACTGTTTCCCCAAAAGGGTTATATATATATTTTTTTTTTAAGCGATCATTTTTATGATTCTCATCGTCATCAGCATTTAAAGCATAATGTCGCCTCTGCTATGATTTGGGCAAAGAGGGATTTCTTCTGCGCTATTTGTGTTGGTTTGAGTGAAGAAGTGTATTTGAGAAGAGAAAGCGGACAAACAAAAAAAACCCAAGAAAAACAATATGTTGGCGCTACTCACTGTGACAGACTGTGGGTACACATCCCACAACAACTTCAAAAATAACATAATTCCTGCAATCCAGGTTGACAATTAGATGAAATTATTACAATTATAATAAGTGAGGGGGTTTCATGAATTGTATTATGATGTGGGCATGTGTGCGCCTTTGAAAAACAAACAAAAACAAATAACTTTTAAACCAAAATAGCACTCACACTCGCTCTCTAATGACACTATAGCATGTAGTGTAAGCTGACTGCCTTTCTGTCACGCATATTAATATTATTGTTCTTTTTAAATTAAAAAAAAAATAGGTAAACTCAACATTTAACTTTTCGCAAAGTTGTCTTCCCCAGCTCACAGGCTTTGTTATAAGCTAAGCTTACTATCTTACTTACCAAAATGCTGCCTATTCCCTATATTCACATTCTGTAATACGTCTGCTAGGCCCTTTGAGCTAAGGATTCATAGGAATCCCCATATTTTTTCTTTCTGTAGATAAAATTCCAGCACGTAACCTCCTGCAAAGACTTTTTTTTTTTTTTTAACCCTACTCTTTCTGTATGGATTAAGCAAAGAACCTGCAAACTGTTAATTAGTGAGTTTTTATATGCCAGTTTTCATACCCTACTTCAATTATTACATATTCATAAGTATTTCATGCATTTATTACGTACGCTATGAACGTGAATTCTTGTCCTTGTGATGCCACGTTTCTAAACTTTTGCATCTTGTCTGGCCTCTCAATACATATAATACGAAATTTGTCTAGAGTAAAAATGACATTTTAACAGTAACACTAAACAAAGTGTGTGGTTTTACCTGCAATGTCTGGAAGAAAAGAAAAAATCTGCTACAGTTAGCTGTATCAGTGATGCTGAACATATTATCATAGTTCTGTTAGCTAAAAAGTTGGTTTGTTGTTCTCGCCTTTTCTGCTACTTAGAAAGATTCCAACCATTGAGGGCAAGCAGTGGACAGCATTCAACATTGACTTTTCTGGCTTTTACAAGTGTACCCGGCAGACATGGCTGATCTTGGTCAAAAACGGTCACCGTGTGCAAAAAAAACGGAACCGCAGATGGACAGATGTAGTTGTTTCCAAACAGAGTAAACGTCTGGTCAGATCATCTCTTACAAAGTGAGAAGGATGGATCAGATTACTGGAAAGAAGGATTTTAATGTGTTTGTTTTTGTTTGTTTAAAAAAACAACGGCAACAAATATGGTAAGTACACGGTTGTGAACAGATGTCGACATACAAAGATAAATGCATTTTTTAAAGAATTTATATCTTTTATTCATATCATTTCTTGCATGGTGAACTTAATGCATCAGACTTAAAATTATTACCTCTCTGCAATGTCAGGGTTATAACTTACATGTATAGCTAGTTTAGTAGGATAGGTGGTGGACCTAAAAGTGTTGAGGATGCAAGTTTGAGTTACCACTGAAGTGAAGTTTTGTCTTTATAATTTTTTTTTGTGTGTGTTATTCTAATTTATAAAACGATACTAGAAAACAATTACTGAATAAAAATTCTCTATTGCTAGAAAGTCTACCAAGGGCACCCAGGTCATGTTTAAGAATGACCTCAAACAGATGTTGTAGTCGTCTCACTTCGAGGTAATGTTGGTTCAACTTTCAGTTTTGAGTTATTTTTTTAAACATGAAGACTATCAGCCGACGGATATTTGCGGACTTCCAGCAATACTTACCCTAATTACTCATGTTCCATGTGAAGCGCATTTTGAACTTTTCCGATAGGACCAACGGTTGCATAATTACGGTAATTCAAAGTGCGTTTGAGCAGACGTTTCAGCGGTGATGCGCTCGGTGTTAATCAGCTGTTCACGGCAAGTTAGGGCAGGTAACAGGTGTATCGGCGGCAATCGCTGCTGTTAAAGGGTTAATAGAGGGTGCAAACGTGATGAAGAGCCAATTCAGCCAGTCAGTGAAATTGAGAGTGAAAATTTTGATTTAATTTAGTTTGAGTGATATGTGAGACTGTTGGACCCTTCTCAGTGTTTAAGCTAAGCTAACAGTCTTCTGGCTGATATCTTTCAAAAAGAAAGCAAATAAACACATTTTCCAAAGATTGATCTATTTTATTAAATTGCAAAACAGGGCAGAAACAAAGCAAGATGAACAAAATGAGTATTTGTCTTGAAATGGCCATTACTTTCAATCAAGCTTTAAACTACCCAAGACAAAGCAAATGCTGAGTTTCTTATTGCCACCCTGGCACACAATGATTCATTTTTTCCTAGCTGCCAAAGCAGCCCTGGATCCAAGTGCGATCCCACACAGCTTCTCCCATTACGTAAGTGTGTCCCCAACCACTGGCCAAGTCCGAGGACAGTGTGGTCAGGCAATAATAGTGCCTCATATAACCAAAGTGCTATGATGTCAACATAATCACATTGTTTGTACAGTAACCACCATTTGGAGAGCTGCACTGTTAGGTTAGTCCTTCCCTGTTTATGGGACTCTCTGTGTGAGGAAAGTGAATGATGGCACGCTATATCCTTTATGCATCCAAATGTGTCCTGCTGCTCCACGCTGAATAGTTTCACACACACATAACCTCCACCGATCATTGCTAATGGCTTCATGGTGAATTTTCTATGTGTTCCATCTCTCACAAATAGGCTAATTTTAGACCACCCACAAAGTGTACACACAGGCACCCACAAAAACCCAAAATATTCATCAGACATGATGCAATGCAACTGCAGAAGTGAACAAGAAATGTGGGAATTCATTCACACAATATTCCCAAGGCCCAAGTTTCACCTTTTACAATCTTAAGGCTGACACTCTAATGGCTCACGAGAGGCAGAGCCACTGAGTTGGCGCGCCGCTTATGAGAAAAAGACAAACGTCCTGCGGAGAGCATTGAGATTGGAGCTGCTGTTTTCATTACTTTGGTTTATCGGCTCAATAGCTACCCCCTTTCTCCCAGTGCTAACTGTCCCCTTGATTTGCTCTTCTTGTGCTGGCACCTGAAACAATTCATTAAAAATGAATGAGAAGAAGCGAAACACCAAAGGCTGGGAGATGAGAGGCAGCAGTAGACAGGAAGAGAGAGAGAGAGAGAAAAAAAAGACTAACACCTGCAGTCTGAATACAGGTAAAGATTACTTAAGCTATTCACAGAAATCTTTCTCGGCACAGATCCTGTTCTGCAGCTTGTTCTGAAATTTTACATCTATATGATTTTTATGCCTTTCTAATGAATTTATACCATGCCTGTAGATTCAAGAGGAAGGAAGGTATTAAGTCCCACATCTACAGCTGAAGGCAAACCACAGCTGTTTCTGTCATTCAATGCCTGTTCTTTCTCTAAATTGAGAACAACTCTCAAGTACATTTTCAGAGAGGAGCAATCACAGCTTTCAAGTGACATAATTTCTCCAGTTAGTTCATAACTTCCCTTTCTGTCAAAAGAACCTATACTTAATTTTTTTATGCTTATGTACCATTACGAAATCACTGCGGGTGTTTTGAGAATTTATGGTGACATGGAAGTGCTATAAGGTTAGAAACTTGAATGATGATTCATGGAAGAAGAAAAAAATCACAGAAAAAGGGGCTTTCTAACTTTGAAGTTAACTTCACATGCTGTTGAGCTCCTGAACTTGATGTAGCAGAAAGTGTTTACTTTCGAAATGGCCAGTTGTTGATTTTGAGAGATGCTTTCTTCCAACTGTGCTTTGTCTGTTTCCCACTAGGAAACCTTGAAAGAAGCCACCAGAATAATTATTTCTATGCCAAGCGAGCCCACGATGAAACATTTAACTTTGATCATACGTACATGAATAGTTAAGGAAAACGCATACGGTTATTTTAGTGACACTAAGTCAACCCACAGAAAAACAAAATCCTCTGTCTTTACATGAATAAGCCGGCAATTTTATGTCAGCACAACTCATTTCCAGCCCTATCAGATCTGTTTTTGTTTTGTTTATCTTTCCCCATTTGCATCATTATGAGGAAGAAAAAAAATCCATAGTAGGATTTGAATAGCTCTGTAATGAGGAGGAGGAATCAATCATCCTTTCAAAGTAGGCCCACTGCAGCAATGAGAATATAAATTCATGCTCATAAATTCCACACTTTTAGGTCCCCGCATCCTTCTTAATGTCTCTAGAGTTTACAGCGGCCTTGTGTATGATACTCCACTGTAGATGGTTTGGTTGATTTATGGGTGTTTTTTTTCCCTTCTTACTGGAAGGTAATGGTAGAGATGTCCAAGTTAGCCTTCCATGAGTGAGCTATAAAAGAGCTGTAATTACTGTGTTAATTTTGGGCCAAGCACAAAAAGATGTTCTGCCGATCCATCCAACTATCAATCTACCTATCATCACAGCATTTGTTGTTTGGCGTGTCTGCACCATTATTACATATGCCACATAATTGGGCATAATTAAAAGGAAGTGCAAGTACTGTAATTAATGTCAGTTGTCAAGCACAAAAAGGCAGGAAGAGGATAAGGTTTTTCAGTAGCTGGAGCTGGAAGACCTCTGAAATAAAGACATTTCTGTCATCTTCTGAATTTGGCACACACACACACAAATGATGGAGATATTAATTGGAATTAGTTGCAGATATGCACTTAACCAGTGTTTTGAACATGTGTCAGCCTCTGGGGCTAAAAAAAATAAAGGAAATGCCAAAGTAACACAAACTTCAGTTCCTGCATGGGCCATGCGAGGCCTTCTACAAAAGGGAATTGAGATTTCCCATGTTACGTCATGCACACATTGCTCAAGAGTTATCCGCCATATTGGATGTGATCCAACCACCAGTTGCTACAGAAATGTGTATTCCCCAATTGGCTCGCAGTGGTTCCTGAAGATGGCTGGCTCTTGTGCGGTGAAATCGGTAGCAAAGAAGGTACTGCACCAAAAACCTCCTAGTGATTGCTTTGGTTGCTGCCGCATTACCACGGAGAAGGTTCACCGTCAAAGCAAAAGCTCTGCCTCAGAGATGCAGCCAACATGTTTCAGAAGGTACAATTTTTATTTTGAAGGTGTGTTACTTTTACATGATTTGCCTGTTATTAGAGGCATGGTTGTTTTGAGTGGCAGGTTAGGGCACAAGGTCTTCTAGACCTCACTCAGCTATTTTGAGCCACCAATTTAGACTTTTCAACTTGTGGTGTCAGATAGCTAGCCTTGTTTGATAACTCCCCAGCACTGCCATCAGTGGTGAAAAGATACTCAACATTTCAACACAATAATCCACAGGTGTCCACAACATTGCTGAGACATGATAGTGGCTATATCATCTTTTCAAATGTCTAGTGGTTTTTATTTGCCTTTTCCTTTCAGATTTAGTTATTGTTTGGAAGTATGTTGTTTTGTTTTGTTTTTTGTCAAATTCTTCAAACTCAAAAGACCAAAAGTAACTAGCTTAATTACCATATAACTGTCACGTAGCATTACTGTCAATGCCTGGTATTAAGGCACCACTTACATGAAAACTGTGAAGTTTTGATGCATTTCGGCCTCCTGTTTACATGAGAACGGGCTCCTGAGTGGAGTGTTTTCGAAATGTTGTGGTCTTCATTTCCGTGTAAACCGACGAAAACACTACTTTTTGAAAACAGGGGCACTAGCACATGTGCACTATGGGTGCAGCTCCTATATACACAGGGGCAACTTGCAGCCTGGCAATAGGAACTGCAGCGTTTTCAACGTTGTGCGTTTCCGTGTAAATGGAGATCGTTTCTGAAATGTTTCCGTCTGAACGCGCTACTTTTGGAAAACGCAAACGGCGAAACGACACTGTTTCTACTGAAAACGTTCTCATGTAAATGGGGCTTTAGTCCTGGTTTACATTAGAAGAAAGTAGGACAATAGTACCATATTGCAGTTTGGAGCAGCGGTTCTTAAAGTGGGTGCTGCAGCATTTGTGTGCAGTGGCCACGGACCAAGGGTGCCACAAGATTTATTTCTCGTATGTAGTGTATATTTTTTGATAACATTTCAGCATACAAAGAAAAAAAGGAAACATGTACATTAACCACAATTCAATTTCTCACTTTTAGCCATATGTAAATGGAAGCCTACAGACTACCATGTCTAAATCTGTATAAAAAAAAATTATAGTTATGGCTTAGAATAAAAAGCTGTAGTCATAACAAGGAGAGATGAGGAGCTTAAGCGAAATCTACGTAGTTTATAGTGTTCTCTTTGATTAGAATAATCCAGAGCATTAACATAGCAGCATTATCTGTAGTAGGCACAACCTTATCTTAAATAAAGAGGTTCTGGTGAGTGTTAAAAAGTCTTTGAAGTCTACTCTGGCACCATTCAGGGAAAGAGTACAGGTGGCACTGAAATATTGAAATGACTAAAATAGAAAAAAAAAAGGAAAAAACTACATGGTGCCCATTATTTGTATTAATGGCCATGACCTGTAGGAGGCCAAAGCAAATAAGAAGGTTTGAAACATGCAGTTCCAGGAATACAGTAAGAGGCGGAACAAGCAGCAGGAAATCAGTTTAATGTGGCACGTGCTTTCATCACAGTTTGGTTTATTGTATTTATTTATCTTTATTTAAACTGTGTTTGACCCTTACCTCCATATAAGTTGTGGAAAAGCACCACTGATGCTGAGTTAGCTGGGTTCAAAAGCTTCAAGATTTTCTTTGCTAACAACTAAGAGAGAGCTAATATTTTTAATGTACAATTTCCAAGAAAAGTCTGGGGGCTGATAATTCAGTATTGGCAATAACATTTTCATATTACAGGCCAGTGAAGATCAAACCACATAAATAAAATCCATATTGAATAACATGACTTCACTGAGATTTTATTATGCTAGCCTTACGGTTTATATGACCCTCGATGGGTGGCATTTTACTGTATTCAGGTGCAGACAATTAGGAGGGAAAAACATTCCAGCCAGACTTTACCTCCTTTTATAAGACCAGTTTTATCAGTTGATTTATAAAATGTGTTGCTGTTCACATACTGCGCGATCACGATCCACAGGGGAGCAGAGGCAGGGATCAAAACTGATACTGACATTGACTGCTTTTCCACAATAGTTTTGACCCCAAGCTGCCTGCCACATTCAGTTTGTGAATACAATGCTGGATAGTGCTCTCTATTGTAATATGAAGCAGCCTCCGTGGTTGATCAAGTGATGACCTAATGCAGGATGAGAAGAGGCAATGTCCTTTAAAAAAAAAAAAAATACCACATGGGATCTATTTCCTCTCAACATTAATAATACTCTGGAGCATTAAGGCATGCAGCTAAAGCAGATGTATTCTTCCCCAGGCTGATTCAACTTGTAAGCATTTCCTTTCCCACCCCCTCACACCCCCACCTCTCCATCCCGCCCCAGACCTGCGGCGAAGCATGATTACCCGATTTTAATGAGATTTTTAATGTGATTTTTTTTTTTTTTTCCAATTCCTGCAAGACAATCCAGCTCCCTGTTATGTACATATAATTGTTAATGTTTGCAGTTTGATGGTATGCAAAAAGAGCTAATGTTGACATTCTGTCTTCTGATGCTTTTTCTTTTTGAAAAAGCATCAGAAGACAGACCGAGTTCCCCGAGTTCTGCTTTCTACTTTTCGTTCTGTGTGTTGTTAATAAGTGCCTGAGACGTTTCCTTCACTGTGTTGAACTGGTAATAAATCATTGCAAATATGAACAGGTTGCACACCACAAAGACACACGCGTGATCATTAATCTGAGTCAAAATTGTCTACAGTTAACACATGAAGGACCAGTGGCATAGGTGATAGTCTTTGGTCATTCCATTTGGGCTGTTTGATAATTTTGTTTATTACTGAAAGCTGCTGATTGATTGTTCCAGAATAATAAACAAACATTTCTCTTGTCATTTAAAAAATATTATAATTCAATATCCAAGAATAATTGCATTTCTATTGTGTTTATTAAGCACCAGAAACATTAAATAACTGAACCCCAGAAGTCTAGACGAGGAAACACCTGCGGTTTCTCAGCCTCTCCCGGCAGCATAGCTCTCTCACTGTGGATGTTATTACTCGTGCTTCATCCTCAAGAATTTGCTCACTTAACTGGAGGAAACATTGTCTTGAGTGCATCTAAACTACAGAGGCCTGCTTGTATTCACCATAAAAATGTTTTTTTTAAAAAGCACACCGAAATAAACATCTCTTAAGTTTATCGATCAGGGAAAATTCCTCAGATTTGTTGTTGACAGTCCAGAAAATCTTCTTTGTTTTAGACTGACAAATTACCAAGTGCTTTGTAAATCAGTCGGGTATTTAAAGCTTCCTGATTCCCTGACCATTACAGTTACAGTGATTTCATGGAAATGTATATACTCCAAACTGGTTCTTTTGTCTTCCCATTCACAGTGTTTATTTACATAACCAAATGCTGCTGTACACATACAGTCACGTGACAGAGAAAGCTTTCATATGACTCCATACAGCCCTGTAAAAGACCAAGTACACCATTACTGCTTCCAAAGGAGTTCAGAGGGTAAGTAGCAGGCAGGTGCTGATTATCAAATGCCCTCGATTAATAGATCATCAGCAAGTGTGAGCACCTCTGTAAAGGCAGAGGTTTTGGCAGTTTGCTGGTCTGGAGCAAACATCGGCTTTTTGATATTAGATAAATAATTGTTGCTGCCCATCAATCTGGGAAGGGTTATGAGGCCATTTCTAAACAATGTGAAGTCCGTTATTCTACAGTGAGATTATTCACAACTGTAAAACATTCAAAGCAGTTGGCATCACTCGTCCAATACCTGCCAAACACGGTGGTGGAGAGATGATGATTTGGGCTTGTTTTGCAGCCACAGGACCATGGCACCTTGCAGTCATTGAGCCAACCATGAACTCCTCTGTATATCAAAGCAGTCAAATGTGAAACTGCATCATGCAACAAGACAATGATCCCAAGCACAGCAGCAAATCCACTGCAGAACAGCAGAAAAAGAAAAGAATCAAGGTGTTGCAATGGCCCAGTCAAAGTCCAGGTGGTCTGGAATCAAGAGAGGTCCTTAAGAGAGCTGTGCATAAACAAAAGCCCACAAACTTCAATGAACTGAAGCAACGTTGTAAAGAAGAGTGGGACAAAATTCCTCCACAGTGATTTGAGACAAACTACAGAAATACAGAAGTTACTTGAAGTTTTTGCTGCTAAAAGTGGATCTACATGCTACTGAATCATAGGGTGACTTAGTTTTTCACAGGACCGCATGGAGTTCTGTGAAGACTTTAGACCTGTGTCCAGTTTACATTGCCCACCCTTTACATATCCTGGCCTTTGCAATCTTTGAGCACATTTTCATGCCCTGACAGCCTGGCAGGAGGAGGTATGTGTTCAGGGTTCAGTCCAGCCCATTCTGGTTTTCTCCTATCTGGCACAAACTGGGACAAAGGGCAAGGTCACTGCGACAGTACATAAAGAAATTACTGTAGTTCTACATTGCTAAATTTGACACAAATGCCCAGTAAGATAAAATCATGACATGGGGAAAAAGGTCAAAAATGAGCTTCGCTGTGCCTACAGTTTCCATGTAGAATTCCATGTTTGTGTGAAGTGAATCCCTCTGCAATAATGCTTGCTGGTCTGCCAAGTTTTTTCTTTTTTCTTTTTTTTAAAATTCGTTCCACTTTTCCTTAGAGGTTAGCCTTTCTTGACTGTACTTGCTCCCACTTTTGTTTCCCCTCTTTCTTTCCCAGTCGCCATTCCTCGACAGTGGGGTCATGGTGTGCTGTTACACACGTGTCATCCCAAATAACGGTGAGAGACGACAGACCTTTGCCTTCCCATTCACATGCTAGCCTTCTATTTGGACGAGACCATGACATCACTGGGGCAAAATGCCTAGTTTCCGTGCAGAATTTACCCTCCCTTTCAGTTTACCTTTATTTCCCACTACTAAGACAGCAGCTGTTTGCAGTCCATTTTTGAATGAAACCCAGGATTTCCTGTATTTCTTTTTAGACTGATGGTCACCATATGCTTGGCCAACAGCCAGAGCAATAACAGTCACAGGATTTAAATTTATTTGCTTGAGCTACGTCATCCATCAGCTCTAAAGTGCCGAGATCGAGCAGGTGCTAAAAGTACACCAAGATAGACTACATCGTGCTGTAAGCCTGAATAAACAAAAGCCTGTCATGAGTAGAGAATTCAGTGTCACTCCATTAGCAGGTCATTTAATATTAATCTTTAAAGAGAAAGCTTGGGGTGTAATATGGGTATTTTGCACTCACATTAAGTTTTTAATTAGGTATCTTATTAAAACCACTCTATCCTGTTATTTAACGTTTATCTACTCTAATTTTGACTCATGTAAATTGGGTTGCAGTTTTGTTTTGTTTTTCTTTTTTGGGGGGGCGGGAGCTGTCACA
>JASGAU010373172.1:0-28440 GCA_030220045.1 Australoheros facetus
TATATATATATATATATATATATATATATATATATGGTCACCCTAAAGCGAAACAACATTATGCTGGCCTAAGTAAATCATTGTACAATAAATTACTTCCATGAGATGCATTTGCAATGCTAAGATGCAGCAGTAATGGATTCCCTCATTTGAGATAAATGAACTTTGATGGGAGGACAGCACATTTGACTCATTACTTTTGGTGGGTGGTAGGCAGTTTCTTTACATCAGAGTAATTATACTGAGCTATTAGGCTTCAGGGGGACAGCACATACCAGGCGAGCCATTACATTCTCTTTATATTTGCAGATTCTTGCAGGGTGTGCAGTTGCTTTCCTCCAACAGACGGGCTCTGCTGTCACTTTTCTTTCAAGATATGGCACTTAAACAAGCAGGGGAGCTGAACCATTGCTTTCATTAGAATGACATTTCCAAACAGCCTTCTTCACTGTTATCTGTCCTGTCATTTGTTTACTTTTGCATGTGATTTACATTCCCTTGCTATTGTTCTGGAACAGCGCAGGCTGCACAGGCTCTCAAAGGGCCCTGATTCAACAACACTCTTCCCACCATTTCTCCATCCATGGTGATTCATTTACTGTCTAATATTTACTCCATTGCAGGCAGGTGCTGCCACAAAGGAAGATTTTGTCTAGATTTAAAGTCCCTCTCTGCAAGCGTTTCTCAGGCAAACTCGCTCTGATGACAGACACGTAGCCTTCCACAAATCAACTTATTTACAGGCTAACACAGAGGCCCATCACTCGTAAGTTATGGCCCCCGGTTGTCCCTCCCCCTCTCCCAGCTAGCCTCTTTTCCTCTAGCTCCTGTAAATCAATGTACTCCAACCTTAATTGAAATGTAAAATATGTTTGGCATGTTTATTTTCCATATTTTAAGAATATTGAGTATTATGATAAAACAACCACTGGGAAACATCTGTTTATTATTTGTCAAATATTTCTTGAAACTGGGATGCATTTGTAAAACTCTAACCAATTAGAAAGCTGCCCTAAGATTTCTCAATGTTGGGGGACCTAAATATACAGTACAATTTGAGCTTTGACCAAGTGATTAATGTCACGGCCCTGGGCTGTTGCCCAGTGATTTGTGTTTTTTGTTTAATGCATTACATTGTTTTTATTATTAGGCTCCTGGTTTTGATTCATGGTTTATGTTTTGGTGGTGGGTTATTGTGTGATTAATGTTTAACCTCTGTCTTTGTGTCAAGTTCTTGTGTTTTAGTCTTGGTTTCCACTTCCTGTCTTATTTTGGTAGTGTCTTGTTTCTTGTGCAGTGTGTTCAGTTTTGCTTCCCCTCGTTATTGTGATTGTGTTCACCTGTTTCCCTCCCGGCTGTTTCCCATTGTCTCGTTGCCTAGTGTGTATATATTGTCTGTGTCCTTGTCTGTGTCCAGCTGTTCTGTTGCCTGAGTGGTGGTGTGTTTGTGTATTCCACGGCTTGCCAAGTTTATTCTATGTTCTGGATTCTAAGCCTTGTTTCCCAGGAGGCATTATGCCCTTCTCTTTTTTGGTTTGGACAATAAGAAACATTTTTCTTTATGTCAGCTTACGGAGTCCTGCTTTGGGGTCCTCTTCTGCTTGTCACACTGCCCGATATGACAATAAAAATAGCACAAAAAACTACAGTTCCTCAAATGTCCACTTGAGGCTGGTACCAAAAGCGAGTCAAAGTTAGCATCTTGTTTAAGTGTTGTTGAGCATCTCTCTGAATTATGCCACTTGTTGACCAACCTGACACAGTACCTAGTAGTCCAGCTCAACCCTGCCACAGCAAGAAGGTCCTGGATTCAAATGCAGTCTGGGGCCTTTCTGTGTAGAGTTTGCGTGTTCTCCTTGTGTCTGTGATTTTTCTCTGGGTACTCCAGCTTCCTCCCACAGTCCAAAAACATGCATGGGGTTAGATTAATTAGCAATTCTAAATTGACTGTAGGTGTGAATGTGAGAGTGAGTGGTTGTTTGTTAGCTGCGCGACAGAATGGCAAGATATGTAGCCAAACATCAATAAACACAACACAATTTGAAAACATGGCCAAGCTGATGATATGAAGCTGGATTAAAGTCAAGATATTAAAATAGTTTAGAGAGTTTAAAGATAAACCTGCCAGCACATCACAGGCAGCTCACTCATCAGTGAATGGATCCCATATGAAGGTAAATGATGCAGGTTAAAAAAAAAATCTAAAAAATATTTTATGAAATGAGAAGAAAACACATCCAACATATTGGATATGTTTAAAAAGAGAGTTCAAAAACAGGTAACTCTTTGGATTCCTGGGTGGTGTTAGAGACATAGATTCCAGTCAGTCAGCAGGCACTCTCGTATGGCTCTTTGGAAGCGATCTCGGTGTTGTGCTATTCTTCTTGCTTCACACACTGTTCCAAATATTTATGTTATTTCTTTGTACCAGCTTGTTCTTGGTCTTTCTTGTCTCCTTCTTCCAGTAATGCTACATTCCATGACTGTCCTCTGTAGCCTATCATGGTGCATTACATGTCAGAAAACGTCGAGTTTCTGTTTCCTTGCAAAGTGGAGTTATTATAACATACAGCTCTTGGCATATACAAGAGACATGGATCAGAGAAGTTAAAATAATAACCCTGTTTTACTGATATTTTTCCCGGTCCACATTAATAAGACAATATTATACTTCTAGCTGTAAAGTATTTTATAAGATAATGAGTTTAAAACAGACACTGAACAGAATGCAAAGCCATTTAAATAAAAAAAATTGAAAATCTGACCTTCGTTATTTATCACAGTTCCCTGCTTAGTCTCTTTGTCTTTGAGCCAGCATGCTGCTAATCTCTTCATCAGGGTCTTAATAGCATTAAACAGCTGCCTGAAGCGAGGGCAGCGAAAATATCTAATTCAAACGCTGAAAAGCAGACAGAGAAACAGTCCTTTAATGGCTGAAGTACAAGCTCTCATTAGGAAATCAAGACAACACAATAGCATTAAGTGTAGTAAAAAGGTTTACTTTCTAATGAATGTCGGTATAAATGTAAAGCTAGCTTTTTCTACGTATATTTAATTGATGCCATTTCTTCCTGCAGAGCATGCAGCTGGCCAAAGTTTTTCCAAACATCTTCCTTTTGTTCAGTAATGAAAAAAACAAAACCAAACACACCATGTGCCTTATGGCTCCCGTTACCCCTGAGCATAGCTCTCACAAAATTATTTGCAATTTTTGACCCCTGTCTGCCATCTTTCAGCAGCACTCCCTAATATTTATGCCTTCTCTCCTTGATGCTAGTCAGTTAGAGGTAACAGCATGGTGCTAATCACTTCATCAAAGCCAGAGCTGCATACAAAGTTGCCTGAAGTGTGGGCAGGAACAGAGTCAGATTTATTCAGTTAAAAAAGGTGAAGACAAGCTGTGGAGGTTGGAGGCAGTAGAAATGTAGGAATTCATTTATTTCCCTCCATTCCCTTTTCTCATTACTGCAATATGTTTACTTTCTTCCATGCTCATAGTAGAACTTAACATTTTTTATTAAATTATGAATTTATGGTTTATTTTATGCTCTCACAGTTTAAAACACTTCATTAACACTGCCCACAACTCTGTTATTAGTAACTTTAATTAAAAAAATAAACATTTTCAAAGATTTTCTCTGCTGCAAAAATAAATCTAACCAATTCAACCACACAAAAGAGCCATTTAACCTTCTATACATTTCTTTTGATTTATTCTGTTTTAGTGGCACAAAAAAAGTCAGAGTAAAGCCTCAAGAAATGCAACAAAAACCTCAAAACCTTGACTCAGTCTCCAAACTCTCCATATCCCAATTCAGCAGGATGTGAAGAGGATATCTGAAATGAAAGGCAGTGAGTTTTAATGCTATTTTATATCAGTTGGATGTGTAAGAGGATGGTTCTTGGTGAGTATGTTAGGGCTGTGAGATTTATCTTGGAACACAATGAACGGCATTGTTCAAAATCCCAGTGACTGGTAACAAAGTGCTTCTTAGCTCTGCAGCTAAATAGATAATTATTGACCATGTAGGTGAAAAGTTGGTAATTAACATGATTTAAAAATGCTCTGGCTACTCTGTTGCCTGTCTGTGTTACAGTTTAACACCAATACTCAGTTTGATCACAAGTGTTTTTGTGGTTGCTGATATGTTAAAAATTAATTGGGCCAAGATTAAGGGGGAAAAAAAATCCTATTATTTACTGCTGTGTCTCGTCCCCTTCAGTGTGTCTTTGCGTCAGAGCCATCATGCATTTTGCAGGCAAATAGAAGCACTTGAGGTCTTGATCTAGGCAACTCACCACCACCATCTCCCATATCGCCACACACATTCTGTATATATACACATTCATTCAGTACAGACACGCACACACACACCATCTTCCCTGCTAAAAGGTCACTTCTGTTATTAAAGGTTGTTTTTCATGTCAGTTCTACTTTATTAGATAAGAAGGCAGCTCACGACAAGAGAGATGGAGAGAAGTGTGGCAACAAAGTTCACTTCTGTCCGCCTGCTGGAGGTTCGTTGTGGGAGACCAAGTCTCAGTGCTCTGACATCTCCATAATAGATGCTCACTAAATGGCAAACAGAAAACAGTGGGTCAAACTTTCCTTTGCCTTGGGTATAGAGAGAAAGAGAGAGAATGGGGGGTGGGGGGTGGGATGCAATGTGGCCTTTTGTTTTATTATTCTGTCTGCAGAGAATGATTACCGATACTGGTGGCATATTTTCATGATGGATGGCACAGCCAAGGCCAGCAGGTGCTTATCCTGCTGGTATTGTGCAAACTAATGAAATGACAAATTGTTGTGTCGGAAAAATTTGTGCATTTGTCCCTTTTTTTTTTTCTTTCTTTCTTTCTTTTTTTGTCTGAGAGTATTATGCAGACATGAACGTGCTTTCTCTCCTTTCCAATGAATCTCATTCATTAAAATGGCAAAGGTGCGTCACACATAAGCAGTCATTTCTGTGATTAGGGATATTTTATAAAAATAAACTCCACATTCTCATTTATATGTCTGAAAAACATGTATCAGTGAAAGTCAATAAATAGTCAGTGAGGCCGTGCCTTATACTGCACAAATCCATCAACAGACACAGCCACTGATTGCTTTCTCTAGCTACTGTAGTGTATTGCAATAGGAAAGGCTGTGTTATTATTGTCCAATCACTTCCTTCTTTCTGTTTTCCAATTCAAAGAAAACAAATGTGATCCAACATCACTTTGAAAATAGTTTATAATGCTTAAAGCTTTCATTACATGGAGATCTATCTGAGTGCAAAAAGAATCCTTTTAAATCACACTGCTATCCATCATTAATGTGTGGCTGAGAAGCTTGAATAAAACCAGCGCATGGTTTCCATAAAACAAACAAAGGAATGAAAGCACGGTGCCACACACAGGTCTGAAGTGCCGTATGCAGACAGTGGTTTTCTTCATCACGCTCAAGGCATTTTGATGGACAGCATCTCTGTGCAAGTTTAGCCAGTATTGTTTTTCTGGCACTTCTATCCTGCACTGGTAACAGTTTAGTTTAGATGTTACAGCCCCTGATGTCCCTGTTAATACTAACAGATCTGTTCCAGTTCTTTTAAACTGGAAAAAAAAATTTAATTGTAGTTTGAACAAAAAATATTTTTCTAAGATGAAACATCACAGGCTACTGTTTGCTTCCATTACAGGAGATGTTCCAACAAGTAGGGACAAAAAACAGCTAAAAATACAGATTTAGGTGTTTATTTTACTAATCTTTTTTTTTTTTTTTCTGTTGGGTGTTTATCCAAATTATTGCATAGTTGATGTGATTGTATTTTTTTCCTCCTTTCATGATGAAATGTACTTCAGCAAGGTACACAGGAAATATATCACTACACAACCTGTAAAAAAGGGCTGCGAGTAGGCTCACTAAGCAGAAGGATGGTGAACCACACCACAAATGTTTTGATGTTCTTTAAAGTGTTAAACTCCATGTTGTGCAGCATTGAAGAAACTAATTATGTATCATCTCTCTGCGCAAAACAAAAAGCTTTGTGGCTCAAATCAATCTCACTGGTGAAGGAGCTCAAATGAAAAAGATTGTTGTTCAAGGTGGTTTTATTAACTTTTGTAATGGCATCAAGGTTTCACAGAAGTATTTAGAGATGCATATTGTATGTGAACTGATGTCCTTTACATAGTTTTCTAGATTTTTTTTTTTTTTTTTTTTGCTCGGCTGTTTTGAAGAAAAAATCATGCTCTTGCCATAGCCTGGGCATCGGCATCTGTTCCACGAAACCTTTAACATTGGCCATAACCTGAAAACAGTGTGACCTAAAAGGTTCAAATTCACACCATAGATGCAGCTACCAAAAATCTTGGAGGAGTTTGAATCTCAGTGACCTTGGTAAAGGTCAGAGGTCAGGTTTTCTGAAAATTTGTGAACACATGAGAACATGAGAACGATCTCACCTACCATGTTCAAATTCACACCGTAGATGCAATATGTTCAATATGACATTCAAATGCTTTCAGTTCCTCTTCAGCTCATTTTATACATTTGCTCATAGCTTTGTAGACACACTAGTTAAATCGGAGCATTTAAATCTGACTTGCAACATCCTGAAAGGAAAATGAACCAACCCCCACCCCCCCAAAAAAATCAATACGAGGAAGCATTCTGCTAAGGAACCTCGAGGCAAATAAAAATTGTATTACCTGCTGAGAAACTCCTTTGCACTTTTGTGTGGATGTTGTCTCTAAATGGCATGTGTGTTTAACATTTACCTCTTAAGGTATTGATCTTTCCTTTTTTTTGTATTGAGTTGAACCTTGTAGCATGTTCTCCAAGTCATAACCACAAACATGCTCAGTAATTTCCCTCAGCGTGAGACCTTCAGCCAAGCTAAAAACTGGGCACTACTGTTTAGAAGCAGAAACACCCATCTAGTGGAGACGCTGTGTGCTACATTTGCACTTCATGCTTCCTGCTGACCAACTTTATGGAGATGCAGATGTCATTTTCTAACAGGACTTGACACCTGCACACAGTGCCAAAGCTGCCAGTACCTGGTTTAAGGACCATGGTATCCCTGTTCTTAATTGGCTAGCAAACTCGCCTGACCTTAACCCATAGAAAATCTATGGGGTATTGTGAAGAGGAAGATGTGATACGCCAGACCCAACAATTCAGAAGAGCTGAAGGCAACTATCAGAGCAACCTGGGCTCTCACAACACCTGAGCAGTGCCACAGACTGATCGACTCCGTGCCACGCCGCATTGCTGCAGTAATCCAGGCAAAAGGAGCCCCAACTAAGTATTGAGTGCTGTACATGCTCATACTTTTCATGTTCATACTTTTCAAATGGCCAACATTTCTAAAAATCCTTTTTTTTATTGGTCTTAAGTAATATTCAAATTTTCTGAGATACTGATTTTGGGGTTTTTATTAGTTGTCAGTTATAATCATCAAAATTAAAAGAAATAAACATTTGAAATGTATCAGTCTGTGTGTAATGAATGAATATAATATACTGTACAAGTTTCACTTTTTGAATGGAATTACTGAAATAAACCAACTTTTTCATGATAATCTAATTTTATGACCAGCACCTATACATTAACTGCACCACAAATCCATGTCCCTCTTTCATTAGCTGTAATTTCGAATAAGAAAAGGCCTTAATCACAGAAATGCTGTCTAAGCGTCACTCTTGTTGGACAATAATAATATTGATTTGTGTTGCAAATAAATCTGACCTTTTACACCATTCAGTGCTGTATGAAGGTCTTTTTTATTTATTGTTTTCTCCCCAAGAGTTAAACTCTAGTGGAACTTCAGTCTGCTTCTGGGCAAATGGCATTGAAGCACTTCATCACAGCAGGTTAACTAGCATCTCCCATCTCACTGTGACACCAGCTTCATACAGTTCAATACTTTACTGCTGCACCAAACACAGCTCTCCACTAAATCAGACAGCAGCTTTAAGTCTTGGCTGTCTGGCGTGACTGTTTATAGGATGAGGCTGTCAGGCAAACTCAGAAAATATAAGAAGAATAGTCTGGAACACTCGTAAAATTATGTTAAAGGGAAAAATTATAGAGCTAATTAAAAAGAAATCAAATGTGTCTAAACAGAAAAGAAGGTATGAAACAGAAAACATGACAAGCTGATTATTTATTATCCCCAACATGTTGTAATCTCCCTTTTCCAGACTGTGAAATGCCCTTTTGTGACTTTTGCAGAGCTGCAGCCTCTTTTAGGGTTTGTACTTTTCAGCATAACCTCAGACATTCTTTATATTGAAACTACAATAATATCTATGTGAAGTACTGTATAACTTAATGACACTGGAAAATTTCACCCAGTGTTGTTCCTTTTTTTCATTCCAAATAAAATTAGGATTTTTCTCATTCAATTATTTGTTAATTATCATTAATCAAAGAAAAAATTGAGTGCTTTTGGCTTGTATTAAGTTATTACTAGCACTTACGTATGTGCTATAATTCTTTGACGACTCTGATCTAATTTACTCCTGTCCCCAATCAACAAAACTGATGTTCATGATAGGGGAGTATTTCATAAAATACTGCACTTTAAATTCATTTAAGTATTTGTTTGTATGGTCAGTTGCAGTTTTCCACAAAGCACAAATGTCTACATAGCAGTATGATACCAGCAATAAATTAAATATACACTTATGTATATAACTGCTAATACTGAAAGACTATTTACTGTTCAGTAAAATAAAATCATTTTTCATCAAAGGACACATAGGCTATGACGAAATAAGAACGCTGGAAGCAGCAGAAGGAAAATAGACTTCCTCAAGATGCACGCTAATTAAATAAAATAAAATAAAAAGCAGCACACAGCAGTTGAATAGAGGGGAAATATGCAGATGTTTAGCTACAAAGAAAAATACTTTGTGGTGGTGCCTGCTGAGAGTTTCCATTAGTGGAAAAGACATCAAACCAATGTTTGTGGTACAGGTTGTTCATGCAGTACAAGTGCAGAGTCCATAAAAGCTGCTAGCTGACAATGGTGAAAATACAGCACAAGGGGTAGACAACATTTTACAAACGCTAAATAGTTCAGCAGACAAAGATGGAGAAATCTTTCACAAGTGAACACAATTCTCAAAAATAGCACCTTTTTTATGATCATTCTTTTGATGAAACCTATAAGCCAAAAATTGTTCAAGCTGGCCACAGACTGGAAAGAAGGTGCTCCTTTTTTGTGGGTGAGAGTGGGTATTTTTGTGTGTCAGCCCGTGTGGGCTATAACCCACCTCATGTCCAATTTCAACTGGTCTGCCTGAAGTGGGTAAGTGGATAGTTAAACAGACCTGAAACAACAAACATGACAACATGAGCAACATGTAACATTGGACACATACAATATGATTCACTAAATTTGACTATGAATCTTCCACATGTGGCAAAATTAATTTACATAAAGGGCCATACTTACAACTTGCAAATCAATAAAATTATCATTTTAAAGTTCCTTCAGTATTATTAAATAAATAATAATGAATGTTTTTAAGTTGTAAATTTGACTTCAGCACAGTCATTAACATATGCTTTAGAGTAAACCCTCTGAAACGGATCCTGTGGTTTAAATTCTTGGATAACTGCTTCCTAAGCTTGCAATGATGCACAAGTTGGAAAAATGAAAACATGTTGAAATTTTAATTGGCTAATGGAATTTTTCAAATTAGAGCCACCTGAGAGACAAACGCACCAAAATATCACAGTTACTGCAGTTGGTTTGGTTTGGTGAAGTGGATACAATGAAAAAACGTTCTGCTGACATTGCGCTCATTTCCTTATTATCTGTGTGTCGCAGATGTTGGGATGATTTTTCAAGCTGTTGCCTTTCACACAATTATTTATTTATTTCCAGACCGGTGCACCTGCAGTACAGGCACAGATCATTAGGCTTCTTTACAGCTCTGTTAGCTACTTTGAGAACTTTTATATCAAACATCTTTTACACAAGTAATATGCTGCTAATTGCTATTCAAAGCCCCAAGTTCATCGTGAGAAAGGTGCATTGTTTTTGTTAATGATAACCATGAAATTTCTCAGTTGCAAACTTGTGCAGATTTTTCTCCACGCTGGATGGTTCTGCAGGCTGGCACTGACAGACAGGTGATATGCTGCATAGTGAGATAAGCATCAGTCAAACACACAAACACTTTCAGCCAAACCCCAGAAAATCAATATCATCACCTTTTTGGAAATGATAAGAATAATCCGCAGATGGATCGACAGAAGCTTCAGTGGACCATTTGGCCATCTGTTTGTGTTCTGTGTGTGTGTGTGTGTGTGTGTGTGTGTGTGTGTGTGTGTGTGTGTGTGCGCATCTTTGAAGAGTTATGCCATCTCGCCCAGTCCTGCAGGTGACCTTGCCTGGAGCTCTAGCCGACCTTGGCTTGCCTCCCTCCTGCTGACTCATGGTTCTCATCCAGACAATGGCCTGTGGGCAGTTATGGTAGCCAGATGGTGGCAGCTGCTCCAGGGCTTCATTTATTTACAAAAAAAGTACTTTCATCTGACCTTTTTCAGCCTTGGTTTAGAAACAAAAGACTCATTTTATGATTAACATTAAACTGTCCATATTATGCAAATTTCCTGGCTCATAACTTTGCAGGATTCTACTAGGATAGGTTTACTTAATGTTAAAAAAAAAAAAAATACTTTCAGCCACTGTTTATTGCCATACCTAAAGCAAACTACCTGACTGTTTAAATAAAAGCACACGACTGTCAAAGTTGCGATTTGTGCAGCACAAGTCAGGAACTGAAAAAAGGGGTTTTGAAGCACAGTTATCCGCTTGTCATGTCTTATGTGAAAGCCCTTTAACTTTCACAAACATCTAATACCAACTGTCAGAGGTCGTGATTTGAACTTGTTTTGTAGCCACATGACCCAGGCAACTTGCGGTCACTGAGTTGACCGTGAACTCCTCTATATATGAAAGTATAAAATATTCAACAGTCAGTTGTTGGAAACTGGGTCATGCAACAGGGCAGTGATCTCAACCAAACCATCAACTCTACAACAGACTGAATAAAGAAAATAGTCCAGGTGTTGCAGTGGGCCAGTCAAAGCCCAGGTCCCAACCAGACTGAAATGTTGTGGTGGAACTTTGAGAGTTGTGCATAAACAAATGCCTGCAAACCTCAATGAACTGAAGCAATGTTATAAAGAGGAGTGGGCCAAAATTCTTCCACAGTGATGTGAGAGGCTGACAGAGTCACACAGAAAATGACTACTTCAAGATATTGCTGCTAAAGGTGGTTCTGCGAGCTACAAGCTATTGAATCATGGATTTCCTTTCCCAGTATACTCATCCGTGGCTTCAAACAAAATCTTGTAGCCTTCTTCCAACATTTTATACAATTGCTACTGTTTAACCTCTGGATACTCAACACTGAAACCGAAAAGTGCTTATAGGGGATGAATTACAGTTGTCACTCTTTCAAGAGTTATTGTGGCAATAAAAATGTTGTCCCACCTCTGCATTTGTCACTAGAGGCCCAGAAAAGAGTCTTTGCTTGTCAGGAAAACATAAACTTAGTTTGTTTAAAGATTTTTTTTAAAGTTAAAACTTTTTCATACCACATCCTTGTGTCATGAATGCTGCAGTGAATACGGCGCAGTCCGTGGGCTACAGCGTGAGTAAAAGCTCTATCCATTAAAACATCATTAGGCTTGTGTGGTTTCTTTGACGTCGCCGGGACAAAAAGGACATTAATTATTTAGCTATTTTAAACCTTGGCTCTTTCAAATCCATAAGCAGTTGTTTCAAAGATGTGCCAACCAGTTAATAAATTATACAATACATGTAATTAATGAACAGTTGTTTATGTGCTGATGAATATGTGTAATCTTCAAGCTGTAATAGGAGAGGTAGCTGGTGCAGGTTTTGAATCTGTAGCTTTAGAATAATGATTCAGTCTTGGTAGTGACAAGCGCACAGATCCTCCCCTAACTTTAATTTCTACCTCCTTCACTTCCCAAAGAACTAATCAAAGTTTCACCTGCTCTCTGGGAAAAACAGTTGTAATTTTTTTTTCTCCAAAGCCATCAGAACGAGTAAGCTGCTCAGTTCAGCTACCACCAAATCAAACAGTGTGAGCAAACAGATTTGACAGACTGTCTGTGTCACCTGACAGAAAGCAGCATCCCACATGGTTTCTTATAATAATTCAAATAAATGACATCATTACCTTCAGAGCACCACAGCCAAAGTAATTTAAGTATTATCCAGAGAGTAGAAAGCTGCATCATGTGACAGCAGCTGAACAATGATATATTACAGCCTTAAAGCCTCTCAGCTCTGGGTGATTTAATACAAAGTTTCTGCATAAATAATATGAAACCAGATAAAATTTACATGTGCATATATAAATATTGCAGGAAGGCTTTTACCAAGCCAGGCACTAAATATAATCCTCTCTTATTAAAAAACATGAGTTTTATGATTCAATATATGAACATTAAAACCTCCTCTGTGCAGCAGTGCTAAACAGGATCATTAAAAAGCTGCTGGTCATCCACAAACTGCCTTTAAAAATTTAACTAGCTAACTTAAAGTGTGAATAACAAGCAATATTAGAACTTGTGATAAGGAAACAGGCACATTTTGTTTGATTGTATTGTTGGGAGTGCAGAAAGGACATAATAAATCAATAATAAATGCAACTATATGGAAACTAATTATTTGACCACACCCAACCACAATCTCATTGGCTAACAACTTTTCAATCACAAGTTTTTGGCCAATGAGGATGTTCTGGATAATCCTCTTTTCTGAAACCTAAAGTACCAAGATTTTAAAAACTGACTTAATATTTTATCCAATATGACCCAAAATGAGTGACTGAGCTTATAAACTTATTGGGAAAGTATTTACAGAGGTCAAGTCTGAGGGCAGGTTTCCCAAAGAATAAGTCTTTATGCACCCACACATGTTGCCCTCTGTTAGCCATTAAATCAAATGCAGCTGTAGGGCACTTCTGTGCTGGATTTGCTTTTAAGACCCAGAAGCGATTCCCACCTTTAATGCTATTTATGGCTTATACACGAGCTTTTGCGGCAGCAGTGCCCAAACTATGGCATAATCTACCTCTCCATATGCGCACAGCTCAGAAACACATTTAAATCTTAATTAATAACACATTTATACTCCTCGGCATTTGGCCACAGTGTGACATCCTTTTAGACAATTGTAGTTTATGGACTGTTTTCATTTTCCTTCCTTCCTTCCTTCCTTCCTTCCTTCCTTCCATCCATCCATCCATCCATCCATCCATCCATCCTCTTCTTTTATTTTATTTATTGTCTTTTAATGTTGTGTTTTGTTCCCAATTTTTCTGGATTTATTGTTGTTCTTGGGGCTATATATTTGTAATGTACAGCACTTTGGTCAACTTTGATGTTTTAAATATGCCATATAAATAAATTTGACCGTGACAAACTCACACACACACACACACACACACACACACACACACACACACACACACACACACACACACTTAGAAGGTGAAACAACATGGTAATGTTTTTTTAAAATCTTAACTATGGGAAGCAAACATACAAGGCTACATCAATATAAGAAAAGCATGAGAAAAGACATCAGGTGTAATCTGAGTAACACCTGATGTCTTGCGTGGATGAAAAAAGAATTTGTTGAAAAAAATTGCCCATGTAGAAAACACACGTAGTTAGTTAGGTGTGCTCAAACCTGCTTTTTGTTAGTTCCCACAATAGTAAATCTTTTCAGGACCACATTTACATAACAGCAAACAGTACCTGCTATACTTCATGATTTCTTTTTATCTGATTTAGTGCTCAGTTCAGATAAAATAATTATAGTGGGTGATTTTAACATGTAGATGCTAAAAACGACAGTCTCAACACTGCATTTAATCTATTATTAGATTCAATTGGCTTCTCTCAAAATGAAAATGAGTCCACCCACCACTTTAATCACACTCTGGATCTTGTTCTCACATATGGCATAAGAACTGAAGACTTAACAGTATTCCCTGAAAGCCCCTCCTGTCTGATCATTTCTTAATACTAAAACCAGTAAACAAAGCTTGAATTAATGCAGAGTTTACTTGCAAAAGCAACAATATACAAATCTGTAAAACTTAAAACCAAAATGAACCAACCAAGGAAAGAAGGAGCAGCAGGAGCCAGTTGACAGAAAAGTGGAAACACTTTCAGTGGAAACACTTTTCTGTGTAACAGCATGAAACCATTAATGCATTAATACAGAAACAGCATGATATGCAATAATACATTCATATGTTCAAAGTATACAACACTACATTTATGAAGTAGGTACATGAAGTATGTAGTTTTTGCTCAGTCTGATACATTTCCTGCTCACTGCACTTTTGCCTCAACGTGCACCTCCTGGAGTGAATTTTATTTCTGCCTCTTGAGTCTTTTCATTGACATTGTGTGGAATAGAACCATCTCTGCAGTGTATTTTGCAGAGAGGGGAAGATGAGAATCATTTCCAGAACATATTTAACCAGTGCAGTACAAAGACTGGAAGCAGAGGAAAAGGAAAACATTTGAGCAACTGCAAAGATTTGTTTACATTTTGTATCTTTGGTAACATCTCTGTAGTTTGGGGACAGTCAGCATTTTAGGAACTGCTACTTACTGCAAAAATCTTGCAGCAAAACTTTTTCTTTTTAACTGAAACTTGTACCTATGGTATTTCATATCAAAGAACAGACAATAGAATAAATTCCTGTCAACTCCATCCTTAGCTCTCCCAATCTGACAAGCAAACTGACAGATACATGTCATATTTGTGCATCAGTCTCTTGACAGATCACCTGATGAGCTGACTGATCACCGTATGGGATTTGTGTCTTTAATGTATTTATGTGGCCTACATATCTATGAATTGTTTAGAGTATAATTTTATTGCAATTTCCAGTTTCTACAAGATGAATTCAGTCATCCCCTCTGTCATATTCTTTAAAATGTCAGTTTAATATATTACTACATCCAAAATGCTTTATTCTTTTTCATCTCACTTTAAATATGCAAACTTTTGAGTTTTTTCGCTTCAGTTCTTATAAATGACTGTTTTTTTTTTTCTAACAGCTTTTCATATGTTGCCTGGAATCATCTATCAGACTGCGATATCTGCATCTCATTGTGCTCTATTTAGATGTACAGCCTATGTTTCCATGTATGTAGGGAAACAAGAAAAGAGAAGATACACCAGTGAGTGTGTGTGTGGGGCGGTGGGGGGTGTCTATTATCATCTGAAACATTAACTCAGTTACCTACAGAATTACCAGACAGCCTACACAATGCTCCACATTCAAAACCCCTATAATTTTGCCAAACAACTGCAAAAATCAAACTGGGCTCAGATGAAAATATTTCCTGCCATATCCTTAAATTACTAAAGGTGCTACTTAGCTATTTAAAAAAATGCTTGCTGAGTGGCAAGCTGAGCAATGCACGCAGTTCTCACTTGATTTGAGGAGAACCATCTCCTAGGATGAGAGGTCCAGCTATATCTGAACTGGAATAGTGGACACCAACTGGACTGCATGAGAAGGCAGTGTGATAACTCACAACATGTGACATGTCACCTACAGAAGGTTTTTTTTTTTTGCTCTTAGTTTCATTTTAATATGATTGTCATAAGTCTGTCCACAATGTTAATCTCTGGCTGTCGTCCACAGTGTGTCTTTTGTCCTGTCTCTCGCCCCTCAGCCCCAACCGGTCGCGGCAGATGACTGCCCCTCCCTGAGCCTGGTTCTGCTGGAGGTTTCTTCCTGTTAAAAGGGAGTTTTTCCTTCCCACTGTTGCAAAGTGTTTGGTCATAGAGGGTCATTCTGACTGTTGGGTTTTCTCTTACAATATAATGCACTTTGAGGCAAATGTTTGTTGTGATTTGGTGCTATATAAATAAAACTGAACTGAAGTGAATTGAATTGAATGTTAAAACTGCAAGCTGAAAAACTGAAGAAACTTTCAAATGTGATGCCAGAGAACGTTGGATGTGTGGTGTCACACACCAAGTTTATGTATTAGTGACACACATATCACCAGGTTTATGTAGTAGGTCTCACATCATCATCATCATCATCATCACAGCTCATCCATGTATGGACGCTTGTAAATGACTTTTTGCCTTCAAATTACAAAACAATGTATAGAGATAATATTGTGAAACCCAACCAATTATCTTATCCTACATCTAACAAAGTAGATTTTGGTGCTTAGTAAGTAAAAGGATCCAAGGATGCTTTGGTTGCATTAGTGAATAAAATGTTTCCTTGTTCAATAATAGCCTGTCCCTCCCTGGTCCAAAACCTTTTAAGATCAAATCCAAAACACACTTGTTGACCATGACATATAAAAAACCAGCTCCTCTGGAAATGAGCAACACTAAAGAACTCTCTTTATTAGACCCAAAACCAGGGTATTAGACTATATTTGTATGTGCAATTTAAACACATTTCACACAGTAACTGGGTCACTTAAAACTGTAGCAACATTTTAATTAGGTTCACTTAGACAACCTAGACAAATAACTTGCGTTCTGTGTACCTGCCTTTAGCGTTTATTTGGACAGATACCACTGAGTTTAATTGGAAAATAATGAGTGCTTTACCTTAGCTTGGGGACAGCTGTTTCCCTGCGATAGCGTGGCTATGCTTGCCAGATACATATCAAAATTAATTTTGTTAGAGAGAAGTTCTTATCATTTGAATTACCGTGCCTGCCGGCAAAGTGATTTGTCACATCAAAAGATGTTCCGAGAAGAAGAAATTCTGCACATCCAGTGAACGCTGAACGTTTGGTTGGCATCTTTTTGATGGCACGTGACCAGTCAAAAAGATAAAAATGAATAAGTAGCAGTGATGGGAAAACATATGATAATAAAACATTAATAATAACTGAGTCATGTAATTGAGTTATAATGCCTGATTTTATGTACATCTAATTAACAGAAAAATTGCTTGATACAATAATGCTAAATGGCTGAAATTACTTTCAATGTAGGTCTTCTTTCATTGAACTTTTGAAATAAATTTAGTCATAATGGGGAGATCTTTTTAAAGCTCATGACTCACCAACTTGGTTTTAACCTAGAAAACAATATCTGTAATGCTGCTGTAATGGTGCTTGGACAGTTATGCCTGAAGTGAGCAACACAGTGTCATTTCCTGTTAGACCCAGACTGTCTCAGTACTTGGGGTGATTTCTTATTTATTCAAATTCCATTCATGTTTTTTTAATCACTAGCTGCAGGAAAACTGTATGGTGTAATGCAAAGTATTTGTGTGAATTAAAACAAGACTTTTTTGGTTAACCATACAAACCACTGGTTCTTGACTTTTAATTTTGTTATTCATAATTTCTATGGCTTTTTCAGATAAAAAAAAAACAACAACAAAAAAACGTATATGATGACAGATTTGTTGACTTTTGAAGAAGGCAATGTGCCAAATTCAAGTCTGGAGTGTTCTCCAATGTGATGTTGAGCCCATAAAATACGTGAATCCCCGTTGGCTAACTGTTGCCAGTCTGTCTTGGACGAATAAAGACCGAATCTGAGTAAACAGACCTTAATTTTTTTTCATGACATCACTTTGAACTGTTGTAATTTCATAAACCAATATTATCTCTAGCCTTAGTCAAATAGATTATTTCAAAAAGTGCCCCAGAGTTGAGAAACTGCCCCTTTCAACCTTGGAGCACATTTGTTCCTTTGAGTGCACACAATATTGTTCCCAAATTCACCCTCCTCAGAGTGACAATATGTTGGATACATTCCAATGCGAGTGATTTTCACAATATGTCCAGGCCCTCCTGGGAAATTTTACTTTCAGCACCCACCAATTCCCTACACTCCCGAATAAAATGGGTTTCCGGCAACTGCGAGAGAGAAAATTGCCCGCTCTGTGTGGAAAGACATTTTGCTGTAAACGCAGTTATCGACTTGATAGGCCCCCTGTGATTATTGTGAAGTGGAATTACCCTGTTTTATCACAGAATGTACCTTCTGCCATTAGGTCTGACAATGCGTCCCATTAGGTTCTGATGCAGTGATTATAGACAAATGGTCAGGTTCCATTTTCACCACCTGTGAGACAGAACACCCACACAAATATCAAATTAATGTGTAATTCCCCATCACACTGATTCTGAATACATTTACATGGATCTTGAGTGCACTCAGGAAGTGGATTTGCAAAAGTCAGGGTTACTTTTGATCCTCTCCACAGGCCCTAATGGTGCTTGGGAAATGATCAAATGAAAAGTCTTTCTTAAGTGAGAGCTCATTCATTTTAAGTGACATAAATTACTCCTAATTTGATTTGGGGATTATGCATCTGACACTTCAGTGCATTTACTCGTAATCACTGAAGTGCGTGGCTGGATATTTTGTCTTAAAATATGCACCATATTTAACATGTTTTCTTATTGTCTGTCACTGTCCTATTTGTAGATTTTAGCAATTAAAAATCCTTCCTTTGGTAATAGAGCACTGACAGGCGCCTGTCGTTTCTCTGGACAGATTTGCCCCACTGAGCTCGAAGAATGTATACAGAGCCATCATGAAGGAGATATCCAGGCTGCATCGCAGATATTGTTCCCATCCATTCAGCTGTATTGTGAAGCTGAGTGTATTGTGAGCCCTTAATATATTTTGTTTGTTCTAAACAAACAGAGAAACTCTGCCATTTCTTAAAGCCTGGCCAATGAGGGTTTTATCTCTGCTAATGCTAGAAATAATTAAATCAATAATCCGCCGTCTGTGATCTCGATATGCTCTTGTACGTAGTTTATAGAGAGGATCAACACTGGATACGTTCTGGTGTGCTGTTGTTTCCTATTGTTCTGACAAATAATTTGCAAACAGCAAACAGACTGAAACTTGCAGAGTAAGGCTGAGTACAAACCCCCAACGCATTAAAAATGATCTGGGGAGCAGAGAAGGAGCTGCTCAAGCATTTGTATAGCCAGGTGGTGAAACATAACTTGCGTAGTTTTCCACTTGGGTCAAATAAATATTCCCTCAGGATGTCAGGGTGGAAGTAAATGTGTTATTTCTTGATTTCTTTTTTGACTATGATATTTGTAGTTAATTTTGATGTTGAAAAGTACATTGCAAAAAGACTTCCAGAGGCTCGCCTGATGTTACAAATTTTGGTTACAAGGTGGCCGCATTTTGAAAGACGGTGGTTTTGGACGAAGCTGGCGATGGATAGAGGATAGTGATGTAAGACTGTGTCAAGTGGTTTGTAAATAATTTGTGTGCTTTAAAGCAGTTACCAGTAAGTATTTTTAATAAGATGGTGTATTATATTGAAGCTGTTGGTGTTAATGACCAGTATTTGCCAAATTTTTGTGGAGAGCACTGCAAAACCATGGCAGAACTTTGGAGAACCACCCCACCAGGATAAGACTCACCTCTACACCTGCACTTCAAGGAGAAAAGACACTTTTTCCAGGACGGCTATGTTCACATTTTGGACAGATAGCAGATGGTTTGAAAGAGGACTAAACACTATAAATGACCACTGTTGAACAGAGGTGCTGGCTTACACCAGCTATCAGACACCTACATTGCAGCAATTGAGATCTGTCCCCACTGGACCACTTATGATAGTGGGTGTGGGGCAATGTCTTACAGAGGTTCCCCCAGGAAGTCACACACAGGAAGGGAAAAGAAATTCTCATCAGTTTTCAAAATAAAAGATCCTTTACAGCCCTGAACACTCTGAGTATGAGCGTATGAAAGAACAGGACAGTACGCTGGCATAAATACATCACAATGTAATGCAGCTGTGACCAACACAACAATGGAGCTGAGCTCTAACTTAAAAAAAAAAAAAAAAACTTGTTTTTAAATGTTAAGGTGATAATGCATTAAGGAACTGTTGCCTAGCAACAAGTACTGAAAATGGGCGAGAAGCACACAAGTCTTAAAAGTTGGAGCGACAGAAAAAGCTAGGTGCCTTTTAATTTTATTAGACTTTTACAGAGAAAAGAATATTGTCAGGCTTTATATGATTCATTCAGTCTACTTCTAGTACACTCTGTGTCATCCCAACTCCAGCTTAATGAGCAGCATCAGTAAGTCCTGATGTACTCCCATCTTATTTTAGTACTGATTTTATAATAGCCCTTTTCCATTAAATAAATCAATAACTCTGTTATTTGCTGCCAATTTATTTACTTTTCTATTTGGATGAGAAAACCTAAGAAAAACAAATCACAAAAAACAACTGAGCGTGCTGCCTGCCACTGGCTTCCACTCAGCAGGATCATTCAAATGAATACAAGAAACTGTGGCTGCCATTCAATCAATACCCTGTTAGCTCATCTACATCTATCAGCAAAAATCAGGAGCATGATGGTTTTTTCTGAGAAAGTGTATATTTTAATACAAAATCATGGAAGCTAACTGAGAGGAAAGTATTGTAGAAAAAGGCTCCACATATTCCAAGAGACAGAATAAGGAAGTCTGATGAAACTGTTAAAACTTATTTTAACAGTGAACACACTGGTATCATGTCTTGTTGTAAGTCTTATCAATTACGCTACTTAAAAGAGATTCACATTTTAACTCCTAATGAATCTGTTTTTGTTTTTTGTTACTGAAATATCATAATTAAGCCAAGCCAACTTTATTTATAAAGCACTTTAAAAACAGCAACCACTGACCAAAGTGCTAATTAAAGTTAATTGACAGAACTGGTTTTCATTTTTAGTTTCAAACTGCTAAAAATATATATATATCAAGCCATCAGTATAATCTGCTGAGGTGGTATACAGCACAGTGTTCCTCATATTTCAGCTGAGACGGGAGCTGTGGTGCAGAGGGATGCATGTTGTCACTGAGGACAATCAGGAGAGGAAAGACAAAGCTCAACGCTGTGTGAAGACAAAGGAGAGAAGAAGAGGAGAGGAGAAATCAACAGGGAGGATGAGAGGGGTACAAAAAAGACAAGGTGAGATACACATGTAGGATGATGGAACAAAAGGAGAAGTATAGGGAGAAGAAATAGAAGGAGGGGAGAGGAGACAATCAGGGAATACAAAGTTATCTAAAGTGTCAGTTTCTTTTCTTTTGTTTGGGCATTTTCATCACTGTGTGGATCCAGGGAACTTAAAAAAGTGCCATCAAAAAGTGGTTTTGTTTTCATTCAACTTGCAAAATGCATCTGTAGGTGTTCATGTCCTTGTGTAAAATGTGCACGCACATCCATTCCAGAATGAGACCTTGGTCAGAAGGCAATTGCCCATAATATTTCATGAGAAAGTAGTGTCTTGCTAAAACAAAAAACATAAAAATTGTTTTTACAATGTCACAACCACTATTAAAATCGAGCATACTATATGTATGACTAGCAGCCGGTTCAGATGTTCCTATAGTTTGAAATCACTTGATCTGATAACCAATGACCTATGAAATGATAATCTTTTTATTTAGCTCTTTTCTGGCAAGCAAAAGATATCACTTGGTGAAACCCTTCCAATAATGGGGAGACTGCGGTCTGAACAGTAGTGTCCAATATCAACGTAATAAATTCAGCATGTGCACCTACTCCATATTCTGCCAACACAACTTACATTTAATGTAACTTTTTTGCACTGACACACAATACACTGTACATGTTGCATTTTCTATAACGCATATACATTCACCATCCATGCTCATTAACACAAATATCTAATCAGACTATCACATGACAGCAACTCAGTGCATTTAGGCTTGTAGACGTGGGCAAGGCAAAATGGTGAAACTGAGCATCAGAATAGGGTAGAAAGGGAGTTTAAGTGACTTTGGTAGTTGACGCCTGACAGCTGGTCTTTCAGAAATGCTCATCTGTTGGGATTTTTCCACATAACCATTTTTAGGGTTTACATAGAGTGGGCTGCAGCAGCTGTGTGATGCTATCATGTCAATATGGAGCAAAATCTCTGTGGAATATTTGCAGCACCTTGTTAGATGTAAGCCAACCAAGCACTGGGACCAACCCAGAACAAGCAAGGTGTAACTAAGGAGTGGCTGGTGAGTGTATATCTGAATGTAAGTTAGATGCCTGATTATAATTTGTAAATAATGGTTTGTGTTATGAAAACATAGTACCATGATCTTGTAGTTTATTTAGCAACAGTTATACCTCAGGGATGACCTGTGTGTGTCTGTGACTTTGTGTCTAAGGCATGGTTTTGTTGTTTGAAATCATCTTTATTTTCAAATCACGCCAGAACATTTAGTCTGCAAAATTATCTATGTCATTCCTGAGTCTGATTCCTACCCTTCTCCTCTTCACTGGTGGGGACACTACTAAAGCATGCTGTGGCGTGTGTGGTGGAAACATTGTCTTCAATAGTAATGATCAGCTCCAGCAGCTGCGCTGAGCTGGAACGCAGCTCAGTCGTGCCTGTATTCCCACGGTGACATTCAAATCCTGCTAATTTTTGGCTCACATCATCAGATTTTTCTTTCTAAAAAGGAATCAGAAAGTAACCTATTCTGGGATTTTATTAATTTATTTTTTTGCCATTATGAAAATATAAATTTTAGCTTCATATTTCAGCTTTACTGTGGGGAACATGTACATTCTGTGGATTACAAAACTTTTAATCGCCCTGCAAACATGAAGAGTTTGAAGAAATCCTTCTGATAACAATATAACAATCAGAGAATCTTGTTTACTTAGACATTTTGCCTCTGATACAGTTATTCTTTGTTCAGTGATATAATGGAACAGTGATCTAATACCAGAAGTAGTAGTTTATAGTTAAAAACAATATGAATCAACAAGAACTCAGGCTGCCATCTTTATTGAAGCTAATTAATTGTTCATGAAGTGCATAAATCTTCCATCACTCCCTGAGATAAAACAGAATAAAGAGGAAACTCAGGTGCCCCTGAGATGAACTAATGACCTGTCAGGGAATGTCCTGCCTCTCAACAGCTGCTGTACTCTCCTAGATTCCTGCAACCTTGAACTGGATAAGTGGAAGAAAATGGATGGAAAATGAGGGTAAATTCTCAGCAGTGCTGGAGCTTTGAATGCAGATACCTGTTCCTTATGTTAAAGGAGCACCTTAAATATAGACAAACTGGGCAAGGAAAGAATGATATATTGTATAACTGAGTGAAACACAAGTTAGAATCAGCAACAAAGTACAGCATCACTTTGTCTCTCCTTCCCGTCTCTCTGTAAAGATTAAATATATGAGTCAGAGCTACTACTGTAGGTACGCAAAGTAAATTGATGGCTAATCTGGGAAAGACAGAAAAGAAGTATGTTTGAAAGAAGTCAAATATTGCAGAAATAGCTCAGCATCTGCATTCACAAATGCAGTAAATGGGTGTCTTTTAATCCATTATTGCCTTGTGTGATATTTCCTTGTATAACCAGAATGAGTTTAAGACCTGACGAGTGTTTGTCTTCAACCGACAAATGTATTGATTAAACAAAGCAGTTGTGACAGATGCAGTGATTGGTGTGTCCTTCCCAAAATCCATTCAAACTTCTCAGGGTGATTTTTTTTTTCCCTCCCACACCTGCCACTGTTGTTATAATTCACCCCAGAACTGTTTGTGAAATGAGAGCTAAGCCTAGAATGCAAATTATCAGATGGAGACATTACCTTCTGCCTCAACAAACACCTTTTCTGCCAGTGAAGAATGAACATTAACTAAAAGGATTTCTTAATGTCTGAAATTGAATACACATTTTGAAACCTTACCTAAAAATTGACTCGATGTCAAATGCAGTTACAAAAACCCTCTTGTGTATGTAACTGAATTTCTCAAAAACAATTCTCAATAATTATTGCATTTGTAGTGGTGCTTGAAGTAATGCCACTGCATTTGCACATCCTATTGCATTTGCACATGCTACATTACTCCTCCAGCAGCCCAGTTTCATTGCTCAGAGCAGAGTAAACATTTATGCTCCATATTCTGCCAAAATATTGATAATTTTACAGTTTCCCCCCATTTCAAAACAAACTGTAATTTTTAATGGTTTTGATTCAGCTGGGGGGGGTTTAGAGGTTCAGGGATCAGTGTGGAAGAGTGGTACAGCTATTGCACGTTGGGACTTGCAGACTCCATGGAAGCACAGCCAACTTAGCAAGATGATCCTGTGTGGCACGTGAGTGTATAAAACTCTGACCTGGACTGTGTCATCAGTTGTATAACCCAGCACTTTTTAACACAACACTTTATATACAGTAGCTAAATAGCTGGGCAAGTAACCGAGGTTGTGGGGAGGCTGGGTTATGTGAAATTGAAGGGTGCTGGGAACAAACCACTAACTGAACCTAACCAAGTGCAGTGAGCGTAAAAACGATATCGTGTAAATTATTACTTATGCAATAGCATACTTTTTGAAAGTCAATGTTAAAACTCACAACACAATAAAGACTTATTTTTCATGTTTCTGCAGGATTTGTCATGGTCCTGGGCCATGTGCCCAGCATTTTGTGTTTAGTTCTTTTGATTTTTGTTTTCATTGAGGTCCTGTTATGTTTTTCAGTTTGTATTTGGTTTTGTTCATACATCTGAGTTCCTGTCTTGTTCTTAGTTATAGTTGTTTTCGTATTGTTTTCCTAGTTCCCTATCTCCCTGTCATCCTGGCGTCTCTGTGTCTGTTCTCTCCCTCTGTCATGTCTCTGGTCTCATGTGTTTTGTGGTTAGTTCCTTTGTGGTATGTCAAGTCCACGTTTCTGTCTTGTTACTTCCTGTCTTTTTTTGGTAGTGTCTGGTTTCTAGTGCAGTGTGTTTAGTTTTCCTTCCTATGTCTCCCTCCCAGGTGTTCCTCATCCCCTCGTTACCTAGTATGTTTATATTGTCTGTGTTCCAGTCAGTCTTTGTTGCATCATTGGTTCTCCTCCTGCTGTGGTCGTCAGTCAGTCAGTCAAAGTTTGCTCCCTTTGTTATTCTGCCGCCCTGTTTCCAGCAATAAAGCTGCGTTTTGAGTTTACCCCCCTGTCTCTGGTGTTCTGCTTAAAGGTCCTCACTCCTGCCAGCCATAGCAGTTCATGACAGCATTACTATTTTCCAAAAGATTCTTGTACCACATGTGCTAATGTTGTGGCTGGAGAGATGTCACTCAGAGAGGTGAACATAGTGTTCTTCCAGCACCTGACAGTCATTGACATTTATTTAAATTTTGAATTTAAACATAGAAAATTTAATTCACTGCTCTAGCATATACTTAAAAATACAAAAAAAAAAAACCCAAAACAAACACACAAACAAACAAATAAACAAAATGTGTGTGATGCAGATTGTTTCTTTCCATAAATTAGACTCCAATTTAATACAAGTACACTGAGAGATGGAACATATTGCTTACATTAAACCCTCAGCTGAGGAACCTCTGAGTTCTAGGTAGTCACATCTCTTCTTACTTGCATGAAAATCATTTATTTGCCTGAGTGTATATGACTGTCTACAAATCTAATTTATTAAGTCTATTACACAAGGGTACGCTAATGAATACACATTTAACTAAAACCATTAATCAAGTGCACCCTTACAGACTTGATTAATGGTGGTCTTAGACAGCTGCAGTGACCATAGACTTGAAGTGTCTTCGGCCTTTAGAGCCTCTTAATCTGGTCATTTAGATTAAGACCACTTTTGAGGGTTTGGCCTCAGGTAAGATGAGGACAAGAAAGACAAGCAAAGAATGAGAAAATTATATAATTGGTCTTTAACTGTTCATTATGAATATCATAGTTTATCATGCTGTAATTGTGCACAATTACAGCATTGTAAGATTATGAGGACAGAGAAAATACAACCTCTCAGGATTACCTAATATCCAAATATAGCAGCAGTGGATGTTATATTTGGACAGATTTTATGCAACATACATTGGTGACACATACTAACCACAGCAAAAGGGAATGGACAAATTTCATTGGACTTTCCCTACTACAAAACCATACATTTAAACTAGATTAAACTAAACCCCTGTTCTCAATTAAAAAAAATAAATAAATCAAAACTATACAGCCACTGTTCAAGCCTTGGAGGAATACTTTTATACAGAAAAAAAAGTACAAAACTGTGTCACACCTTACAGATAAAGCAGGAATGAGAGCAACGCTGCCAGCTCACTGTCTCCCCGAGTAAGGATTAGAGAGCTGTGGCCACAAGCGAAACAAACACAAAGGCAGAATCTTGTTAGATTATCTACTCTAGTGTGAAATTTGTCTGTGAGAACATCAGAAGATACTGGGTACAACAGATAACAGCCACAGCATATGAGCACATTAACTCTCCAAATTATCCTTTGATGGATTTTACACAGTTAAAGAACTGTGAGGGCTCCAACTTTCTCAGAAATATTGTGAGCATAATCTGGAATATAACCAACAGAACTTCAATGTGGAATTTTGCATCAGTCCCATGAGTGAATGGATTGAAATCTGAATCCATGAATAATCGCTGTAAAAGTCAAAACTGTCACAAAGCTTGATTTGATGCTACCAAGTGTATCAACTGGTAAATCTTGAACCTTTTGGAAAAGTAGCTGGCTGGATTAGCAACATCAGCACCTAACTGATCAGTCAACAGCTGAATGCAGGGCTGTAACCCATCATGCTTCTGCCAAATAGCCTCAAAAGTCAGGCTTTTGGAGAGAGAGCCGATGCAGGCACAGGGAAAACATACAAACTCCACACAGAAAGGCTGCAGCTGGCAGAGGATTCAAACTCAGGGCCTTCTTGCTGTGAGGTGACAGTGTAACCACTTTGTATGCATAAATACTTTTTATAGATTAGTATGTATAAGGTGACAGCCATGGCTACAAGGAAAATGATCAGTGCAAAGTTCTTTTAATCTACTATATAACCAAACAATGATGAAAGCATGAAAGCATTACACACTGAAACATTATTAGAAATTCACTTCAGCTGTGTGGGCCTAAGATTTCTTTTTTTTTTTTTTGCTGGAATCAGTGCAGATGGTTACTCATAAACATTTCCTCTCAGGTCTTCCTGCAAGAACTTTGTATGCATACTGATGAAATCATGCAGCACAGCAAATCTGTATACTTGACTCAACTGGACTCAGCTCAGCTGCTCCTACATATGCAAAACACATATATATGTCAAAGAACACAACAAAATTCTGCTACAAGATTACGGATGTGGTCAGTACGTGTTGCCCAACTATCATTTGAAATGACATATGTAAGTGTGGGGATGACCCCCTGCTGGGGTTTAAGTACCTGGGACGCTCCACCAAGTGGTTTTAGAACTGAGGAAACTCCACCTGCTGATATGACTGTCCAGTGCTTGGCTGGGAAATTTACTCAAAAAAGTTACCTACGATCCTGACACAAATACAAGAAGGTAGCAACGTTGTGCTTCCTGTCCCATGCCAGCATGTTCTGAGCAAAGCATGAGGCAAACTGTGTTCTGTAACAGGCTGTAGTGTGTAACTAGCTTAGCATATTTTTAGTTGTTTCTAGTCCCTGTACAGTGATAGTGAAGGCTTTTCTTTCATTGCCAGCAGTAAGTCAGTCTTATTCCTGGTGGGTGATGGTCTCCCCCAGGGCTGTCCTTTACACCAATTCTGTGCATAATATTTATGCAATGATCTCCACCTTGTATTGGGATGTTTTGCTGTTGAGTGTGCAGCAGCTGGGATGAGAATTAGTAACTCCAAGTCTGAAACCGTGGTACTCAGACAGAAAGGGTGGCGTGCCCAATCTGGGTAGGGAAGAAGTTACTGCCTTAAGTAGAGGAATTTAAGTATCTTGGCATCTTGAGATTGACAGATAAATTGGTGCAGTGTCTGTAATTTTTCTTTTCTTTATTCACAAACCTTTAAGATGGATACATGTGCACAACACCACGCCTGTAAGATTTGTAAAAAGGGGGAACTCCCAAGAAGCTGCTTTAGTTTATACAGGGACCCCAGGAGAAAAAAACATTACATTACAAAAACAATACAGTTAATCCATACCCCCACACTAAAATCAAGTCAAAACATTATTATTTCAAATCCTCCACATACGCTCGTACATTCCATTACCTGGTATCACACATTGTTATTGTTTGAATATGATATTACACTTATCAAACCTTATCACATTGATCATTCTCATACTTCTTACAGCCGTACTCACAAAGCACGAAGCACAAAAAAAAAAGAAACATCAGTGTATTCGAGGTGACAAATTCATCCTTATACTTTCTATCCAGATATTATTAGCAAATTAAATTAGACATAATAATTAGATGATATAAATATATATACTGATTTTTATATCTGTTTTTACTGTTTGTTATGTAGCCTTTTGAGTTTGTTTAAGTATAATGTTGTAACAGTTCATCTTTCAAAAGTTTCTTAAATATCTTTAGAGAAGATGATGTTTGTATTGTACTGTTAATTTCATTCCAGA
>JASGAU010373175.1:0-15197 GCA_030220045.1 Australoheros facetus
ATCTCAAAGAGGAAAATTTATCAGACAGTATTTTGTTATCCTAAAATGAACACATAACCCTTGAGCGACATTCTGGTCCACACTCCATACCAGTCGGTGAAAAAAAAAAGGAAGAAGAAAGCAGCACAAACGCTAGTTTTAACGGCACAAACGAAGCACTAAATAAGTAGACCACTCTGGTTTGTTTTGGAGCATGATGAGGGGATGATGACATTATCGGCACAAAATTATAATTCATAATATCTCCGAAACGAAAGCAGCACAAATGATAGTTTTAACGGCACAAACCAGCACAAACGAAGCACTAAAAAAGGAGACCACTCTGGTTTGTTTTGGAGCATGATGGGGGGATGGTGACCTTTGGATGACCTAAAAAATAATTTAATTCAAAAACGAAAGCAGCACAAACGATAGTTTTAAAGGCACAAACCAACACAAACGGAGCACTAACCGCTCAGTCTATTTGCTGGAATTTTTCACGTGGGTGGGGTGTCAGCTTCACTCAGCTCAGTGTTCCCCCAGAAAAGCTGGAAGAGGTGGCTGGCGAGAGGGAGCTCTGGGTGTCTCTGCTTAGGCTGCTGCCCTGCGAACCGGCCATGGATAAGTGGAAGAATATGGATGGAAAATACACTATTAGAATTACTAGCTGTTCTTGAAAGGCAGTGAAACATACCATGAATCCCATGGAACTAAGAGGCTCACTACTGTATCAATGCTTTGTGCAACATTTTACATCTTAAATTAATAATTTGCATGTTTTACTCTTAATGCTATATACCATATAATCATGCAAATATTTATGCCTATTATTTTAATATCAAAGAGATTCTCTTACAAACAGTGATGGAAACTGATCTACAAGGTTTATTAAGAAAATAAAAAGTTAATAAAAGAACTGTCAAATTGAACAACAAAAATATTTAGACATGCCTTCCAGAACGGCATGCCAGAATTCTCACATCTGATGACCCTATCGACACAACTGTAATGAATCGCTGCTGCAATAATTAGTCCTCTTTTATTATTTTTAATTGACAGTACCACTAAAAAGATGACAGGAAGCAAGGGGAGAGAGCAAAAAGCTCAAGCTTTCAGACAGACTCAAAATAGCTTCATTATGGTTAGCGGCAAGGGTGGTGGATGTATTTTAGAAGTTGTGGGCATACGTAGAGTTTTGAGAAAGTCGTGGTTTGGTTCAACAGCAAACTACCTAAATGTGAGGGACCTTAAAATGACAGTTTGGTTAAGGCTGGAAAATTCAAACAAAACATAGAAAGAGAGCCAAAAGGTGAACCAGGAATGTTGCAGTTAAGGTGTGATTAAACACTAGACCCCGACATACTTCTTTCGATCATCAAGATCTTGCTGTACATGTAGCCACTTGTAAACTAAATGTTAAATCTGAAATGTGTATATTCTTTTCTCACATGAAAATGTGTTTTTTTTAAATGAAAAAATATGTATAAAATACCCTATATGTAAGAAAAAAGGTTTTATCTTTATATGTGCAATAATATATTTTATTGTGGGACATAATCATCCTTCACACATCCTTCATAATAAAGAGCAATAAGCCTGATAAATTGGGACAGCAAAATAAAACCTCATCCTTGAGATGAGGTTAAAAGTACCTTTTATGAAGAGAGTAAAAAAAAAATCTAATTGATTTGGCCAGCCCAAGCTGAAAAGTTGCTATTCCCCGTGTGCACAGAGGTGAGAAAACAGTGAACTAAATAAAAAAAAAAAAAACTGTGCCTCTGATGTAAATATCTTCTTGGCACGTAGACACAGAGTGGACTGACAGTCTGAAAGGTTGTGACTCTCTATGCCCGGCAGAGATGCCTCCATTTGTCTTCCCTGATGAATTGACTGAATTCTCTTCAGTGGTTACACAGAATCATTGAGCCATCCTCAAACTTGGCTTCTTAAAAAATAACGCACACACTGAAATGAATGCACACCTGCAGACAGCTACACACCTTGAGTGCTCAAATTAACATGCACAAGCAGAGACACACACACTCATACACATGTATGATCCGCCGAAGCGAAGCGGTGCCTCTGGTAACGACGGGCTGCTGCTGAACAGGTCAATTACTTTCAGTCCAAATGATAATGACATTATCAGACCATTTATTTGTGGTGTGATCCATGTGGCTTTCAATCCATTATGTAGTTTGTCTGCAATTGCATTTTTTGATTGATTCATACCCTGTTCACTAATTATTCATTACTTCTGAACCACGGCAGGAAGAGGGGAAATGAATGAAATGAAAAATACAAAAATACGTTCTCGGCACAGCTGTTATGCAAAGCTGCTCTTTGCACTTGTTTCAAATTAAATGAGGAGAACTTTGTTTTCTTCTGTGATGAAAATTATCTTTTGATAGAATTTTCTGCTGTTTTAAGATTACAGCTCTGATAGAAGTTCAAAACCACTCCAGCATAATCACCGTGAGTGTTCCCCTAAACTGGAATAACTACACAGAAACAAATCTCCAGCTTGTGCACCTACCCTCTGTGAAGAAAACATGCAAACCTGAAGAAACTGAAAATCTATGCACACATATGGAGTCTGGCCATGCAGATTATAAATCAGTGGAAAACTGTTAAAACCCACATACAGGCAGTTTTCCTTTTCACTACTTTTTGTTGCCAAAGCATAGTGGCACCTTGTGATCCAAAAGAATCTAACACTGAAGTGAAAAATAATTATGTAAAATGGACGCTTTACAACATCCCGAAGAAGAGCTATTTATAGAACCATCTGACAAACAATTGCAGTATCATTAACAGCTACACGAGAGCTTAAGAATTAACTGCAGCAGGAAAAAAAAAAAACAGTTTATGCATTTGAGTGAATTTCTGAATATAAATGGCATCATTTCACTCAAGTGAAAGGAATATATAAGTGAAGCGAAATACATCTAAATTTAAGTATATCATCTTTGTGCAGTCCTGATAAACATCGACTTCAATGCTGTCCCTTCCCCCAAAGAGAAAAAGCAGAACAATAAACATGTTTGTGTCATTTGCAGAGATTACATTGGGATCCCTTGGTAGCTTTACTCATGGCAGCATCCTCCACTGATGCACAAGCAAACAGGCAGATTTATAAATACTGGCCTGTTAAAAACAGCATCATCCTCCACTGGTGCCAGTTCTGGTCCCTTCCCTCTTCCCTCCACCTTCTCGACCCTCTCTGCATCTTCCTCCCTAGTCCCTTGTCTCAACCCATTCCCTGAGGTGGATTAAATACAACCACACCTGTGATCATTTCTCATTTGTGAAGCCTCCAGCAGTAGCGGCCCAAAGGGACACCAGGCACAAGCTGACAACATCACAGCTGCGAATTGCTGTTTTGCTGGCTTGGTAAATGCTTCAAAACATACAAAGATAAGTATTTGTCACACAAATACTTATCACATAAACAAGAATGTTGGTGCACACGTGTGTGCTCAATTAAGCCATGGTTTTTCTCTCTTGGTAAACTTTTAGTAGCTAATACAGATTATACTGTCTCACAAAATGCCACAAAAAAAAAAGCGTAGGCACAATAAGCTGGTCTAATTGTAAATTTGTAACCGCTCAAAGCTTCGTTTCATGTATGATGATCGCCACTCTGCTTAAAGATCAAGGCCGTAACACAGATTATCTTCCTATTTGAAGACATGAGACAAAACAAAGCTTGAGCAAAATGCTAAAGTGTCACTTTAGTAGTTAATATCCAGTTGCCTCTTGTTCCCAGTGCTGCTTTAAGGTTAAATATTTGGCTGGTCTTTTACAAGGAACCCCTTCAAAGTATTTCACACTTACCTGTAGTGTTGGGTGTGTTTTGTCCATATCCCCCCACGTTAGGACCCACACCTGGTCATGTGATTTGTCATAGAGCATCCTTACTGGAAAAGGGTCTGTTGCTACAGCCTAAAGCACATAAACACAGTGTGGGAGAAATAAAAAAAAAATATGTGTGAAATTAATAATCTTTTAACTGGACAGAAATATCATGGTGGTAGAGCATGCAAAAGGACCAAGACAAACTTGATTAATAAAAAAAAATTCCTATAAATTATTCGATTTAAGACAATTTAGAGAATACCTACAAACACTGTAATGATTTATAATCACATTTTTGCCATTATTCAATTCTAAAGTGTCTAAACAGCAAACTTTTCAATAAGCCAGTGTCCATGATCAAAGGTACCCTGTAGACTTTTTTGATCACTGTTTTCATGAGTACAATGTTTTGTGACATTATGGATGTGATGGCTTTCACATGTTTTTACAATGTTTCACTGAGCTAGAGGTAATAGTACCATGATAAGAATAGAGAACTATGCTGGCAAAAGGAGTGTAGATAAATAAATAAACACAGACGTGAACAATGTAAATCCTTAAAAATTTGATTTACAAATGTACTATGGAGAAGAAAAAATGTTTAGCTCCTAAATCTAAATCTTCATGGCATATTTGATTACTGTTAACTTGAGCCAAGTCTTGCCAACTGCAGAGCATAAATCTGGGCTGAACTGCCTGACCTGTAAGAACCTTTTAGCAACATGTCAAATGCTTTACTCAAATACCACAGACATAAAATAACAGCTATAATGTGATGGAAAAACTTATTCACATAACAGCTATACAGTCTACATGATCTGTGGATTTATGATAGAACAGCATACTTGCTGACCAAATAATCCCCTCGGTAACAAATAAAGTCAACAGAAAACGCTTATCACATCAGGCCACTGATGGAGTGCTAAGGAGATAGGATGAAGGAATTTAAACGCAATTTTGCAGTATTACTGCTGAATACATTTTAGTGAAGGTAACTGACACATCAAGTGATGAACCAGAAAGATGAACTTGAAGAGATGGCAAAAAGAAGGGAAATAAAAGGGCAGATAGAAAGGGAAAAGAGAGAGGTGGGAGAGGTTGGGAATACACTAAACCTCAGATCTGCTGCAATGTCAACAACGAGGAATAACACAATCCATTACCCTGCTTCTGGCTGGGTGGACAGGGAGCTGCTGACACCCTCACCAGTGGAGCGAGACCGCAAGCTTTTTGTTCAGTAATGGGAGGGCCAGCCCTCTGTTCTGCACTGGTCAGCCAAGTGTCAACTCAGCATGTGCCTACTGTATGTATAGTATGAGGAGAAGTATGTGTGTGTTGATTCCTGCATAATGGGAACAGAGGTAAAGCTGGGGTCACGCCTCAATGCAGCAATCTGGGAGGCAGTGGACATGTAAAAATCCAGCATGCTGTAATTGTTATTGTATGTTAATGGTGGTATTAAGGACTGACTTAGTTTTATGCAACAAAATATCAGCAGTCTTCTGATTTACCTAAGGAAAAAAAATTGTGTTTGCTTGTTTTAGGTTAAAAGGAAAAATGATTTTTTGGGTTCCAAAACATCCAAAGCTGCTAAGCTCCGATTCCAAGAAAAGAAAAGAAGCAGGGAAGAGGGTTACAACAGTAAATCTCAATGTGCCAGATACACATTTAAGCATTCTGTATTTGTTTTGCTAACATTTTTCTCTTCCAAAAGCTGTAACTTGTATAGTTTCTAAATGTTTTGCTAGCATTTCATGCTGAAATGTTTTCACCTGCCAAAATATAGTCATTACAAGCTGTTGATGAAATTTAGTCATTTGTCTGTGGCTTGGTCTAAAGACTATCTGCTCAAATTTTGCGTAATGTTGTAAAGAAAAGTTTGGGCTATACAAAAACCTATCAAAAGATTTGAAGGGTTTTTGTATAGCCCAAAATTTCAGTGTTAAATTCCACAAATCACAAATGTGATGGACGAATCCTTTTGAAAATCAAAATACAGATGTTAAGTGGAGATAATCTCTACCAGTTTTTTGTAGGTATTCTGTGAAAGTTTTGATGAAACACAATATGTCAGAATTTGATTAAGACCTTGTTTAAAAAATAAAAATTTATCTGAAAGTTATGTAAATATACACATCGAATTTTTGACCCATTTGTAGAGCTATATGGTTTGAGATGTAAACATGAAGTTTGCTAAAAAGAACAGGTAATGAAAAGCTAATTCACGCAAGACCTTGTAGTACAATATCACCCCAAAAGAGCATTTCACTCTCAGACTGCTGGCTTACTTGTGGTTCCTAGGATACTTAAGAGTAGAATGGGAGACAGAGCCTTCAGCTTTCAGGCCCCTCTTCTGTGGATCAACTGTTTTCAATACAGTTCATTGGCCTGCACCCAGTGACTCCACTGGCAGCCGGCAGAATTAATAGATATAGTAAAGGCTGATACATTACACAGCTTTTCTGCTTGTCCTTCCAAAAATGCAATTAAACTTCAAACCTAGTGATAACAGTCTAAGCTGGATAGATGTCAAAGAGCTGAAGAAGTGAAAACTCCAAAGAAGTAGATTTATTTAGTATTTATTTATTTAGAGTCTGTATGTCACCTGAGATTATGTATTGCTAAAACAGAAGTACGAAAGCATATTGGTGCCAAGAGGACCACTTCCTTCATTTGGGAAACTAGAATATCTTTAAATTGCTTGTGCAAAGATGCAAATATTTTTGGGCTTAGAGAAAAGAAAATGTTTAACAGAATCTTAAATGACAACTTTGTGCCACTGATTTACTGTGGCCTCAAATGGAACCACTATAGTAAATTTAAGTGACTACACAGAGGTTTTTGCCATCTGGCTTTCTTTTTAATTAGCTGATGTGCCGTTTGTTTTTGGACCCAATGGGAGGCTTAGCTGGCACAGGACTGACACATCATAGTCAAGGTTAGCTCCGTTTGTTGGGAAAGATAACAAATATGCCATTTGCTTGCTTGGAACAGCATGAAAACCATGAAAGCCTGAATTGTTGTAGCTTCTCCACATGTTTACAACCTTTATCCTAGTATCTTTTGGGAATTTTGGACGGGATGATTCGGAAACGTATGAAACCTTTCTAAAAAGTGAAGAGCTTTTCACTATAGTAAGCAACTGATAAAACACCCAACATAAAATCAGCAATGTGAGATCGTCCTTGAATTCTGCTTAAACATAGTTTGTTTTTACCTCTGGATGATACTACGATGAGGCCTGATCTAAAACTTTAAAAAAAAAGCGAGATTCATATTTGACTGAAATTTTCTATCATCCTCTTAATACTTGGAAACTTACAAACCAGCATTTGCAACATGCAGTGGATCTCCACTGATTTCAGAAGACAGCTGTTGGAATGGTTTACAGGGGAGAGAGACAGATTTAGGTAGCAAGCAATGATTTTTTTGTCCAAAAAATATTTTAAAGCCCTGTAAGCTGGCGCACTTTAAGGAACCCAAATGTCTCTGTGCAACAGTTCAGGTCATTAGTGCTGAATGTTCTCCCTTTGACAAATCAGGACATGAAAGTAGAACGCAACACTAAGAGTGTGACCACAGATCATACTTGGTCCAGGGCCTGTTGATGGAGATCCTTTAACAAGGTGCTGTTTCTACTCCATGGCGCAAATCACAAATGCACATCTTCAAGTGGTCACAAAAGCATTTGTAAACACCTTTAGAACAGGACATGACAACTGTGGTCAAAGTTCACTTGAGCCTCAGCGCTTTGTGATGAATCTCCACATGGCCTGCTGAAATGAGGCAGGTGGTCAACAGCATGTATAAAAGAAAACAGTGAGGAAAAGAAGAGAGTAACAGTGTGTGTGTGTGTGTGTGTGGTCCCTGAACTATAAAAACACAAGTCTGTGTTTGCATGGCAACTTTGAAAGGAAAGTAGAGATGTCTAGTGTTAATTTTAAACATTCTGTTTGCTTTTTTTTTTTTTTTTACAAAAGTTACTGCTCTTGCATTCATATGACCTTCCTGATTTATGTGCAAAACCTTTTGATCACACCTCATATTTACAGTAGGAGATCTCTATTGCATTTTATATAACAGTGACCACAGCTTTGCTGAGCTGGGATAACCCTCTTTACTTTGACACTTCTCAGTTGTTGCTTTGAGACCCATAGACATAAATATTTAACCAAGAAAATCTTGAGGAGACTTAGTTGGATACAATCATTCACAGTGGCTTACTTGGTTTCAAGGAAAACAGGTCATATTATCACCACATTTCTACGACTATCCTTCCACCGAGGGCATTTTTACAATTCAGACAAATAAGAGCCTTTATAATCTTTTGCTTGCAGCTTTGTCTGACTGCCACACTACAGACACAATATAGACAGATGCCGGAGACAGGTTTGAGGCACAGCAGAGCCACTATACTCCCTTTTGGGATGTTTCCAAATTAGAGACCTTATGTAAAAAGAAAACCACAGATCAGTGTGTTCATTCACCTTTGATATTCCAATGAATGGATAATTCTTAATTTTCTATTTCCTCTGCATGCACATAAAGTACATTGAAGCCTGCCACCTTCTCTCCTGTTTTAAAAGAAATGACAAATGTGCCTTGAGATAGCAAAGAGAAGGGGAAAAAAAAGGATGTATTAACCTCCTGCACCCAGAGGCCAGGGAGGGTCTTCAAGAAATAGAGGGGGGGAGTAGAAGAGGAGGGATAGGGCAGTAAAGGGTTAAAGCAGTTGGATGAAGTAAAAAAAGAAAATGAGCAGATGATTACAGGTTTTAGTTCACTGTAGGATATGACCTACAAGAACAGCTTATTATGCATGTGTATCAGAACACAATGAATTCAAGAATAAAATAATGCTCAAAACAGTAATATGATTTTGTATGATTTTAGTCTGGCTTTATGTGAAAGTTTAAAAATAACATCGCTAAATCAAAATCATATCCAGACCCAAGCAACTGACTATGGATTAGGGTAAAGTTACTGGGGTAAAGTCATCATTTCCTGATGGCAGCTTTGGATTTTTGCTTTCCTCATTTTCTCATGTTGGACTTTTGCTCATTTCCCTTTTCTCTTCCACCGCTTTCTCCTTGAGTTATGCCTATTTTCTTTCATCCTGCACCTCAGTATAAATGATGCTGACCCTGGGAAGGACCCCTGAGGGACTTAATCTCTAAACAGCCATTACAGGTAAAATAAATGGTAAGGCAGCTAGCACCCACCTGGGCACCATATTGTTTCAAGCTCTTGAAGTGCATTTGACTTATTTTACCTTGCATGTAGCTTCTTACATTGCTTGCAGTTCAGTAGTGTCTCAAGTCTGAACTGAGTGTGCTCACAGTGTGATGTTTGATATATAGTGAAACACTGGCTACTTTTAAAAGTGTTCACTTTTTTCTTTTTACTTAAAATATAGTTTAGCTGAGCACAGGCTAAACAAGTGCAGTGAAACTGCATGAGGCAAAATGTTGATGAGTTTATTAAAATAACTTTTGAGCTAGAACATTTTGGATTTCACAGCTTTAAAAAGCAGCTTCATATTTTTAGCCAGTGAATGTCAAGTGTGCTGATTGAATTAAAATCCTATCGCCACTGGTTTGCCAGCTCTATATCTAGGAAGTTAAACAATAACTGTTATTGTTGATTACAAAATAATAAGTAGTTCACTCAGTTTAAAATTTGCCAAACCTGTGACAAAAAAAAAATATATATATGCATTTGACAGCTACAATGTTATTATCTAAGGCAACAATACAGTGTCCTTAGTAACTAAAGCCCCTGTCAGACAGACCTAGAGACTGGTTGGCAACCATCTGGCAGCTACCACTGAATGCACTAGAAAAATGTGTATTCCCTGATCTGTTACAAGTGGTTCCTGGAGGTTTCGGGCAGTCACTGTGATTGCTAAAGCCCCATTCAGGCAGACAGAAACCAGCCAGTAATCCCCTGGTAACCACCAGTTGCTACAGAAAAAAGTGTATTAAACAACCGGTTAGTGATTGCTGGAGGTTGTGATTGATTTACTTCCTAACAGGTTGCCACAGTCACCACTAGTGTGCATGGAAGATGCTGACTTGTCTGCAAACACTCGCAAACTACACGCCAAGAGGTAGTGAAATTGTGAAAAGTGTGACGCCAGCCAGAAATGAAGTCTGTCCACTTTCAAAATAAAAGCTGTGCCTTATGAAATGTGGTGGTTGCAGCAGTAAGGCATATGCTCGTGACCAACACTATCCCAAGGAGGTTTTTCGTGCATCATTCTCTATAATACTGATTTCACCCAGCAACACCGAGCAGCCTCCAGCAACCACTTGTCAACTGGTTGGGGGAACACACCTTTTTTTTCATAGTGACGGGAAGTTGCCAGGGTGTCACTGAATTATTTTGCGGCTTGTGTGGCTGAGGTTTAAAGATTTATGGAGAAAAAAATTAAAAAGTTCTTGTATAGAAGTGAGGTAGATCTTTTCTAGTAGGATATAGGAAGAAAAATTAAAATCAGACATATTTTGTTTTAATCTCATTTGTATACTACAGAAACAGTTTTTGTGATTTTGATGTGCAAATCAGTTATGCAGAGCTGACTTAGGCTAGTTGTAACCAGATTGAAAGAAGCTCTGTATGGGCCTTATTTTCCTTACATTACCAAGCTTAGATTAGCGTTTGAATCTGTAACAGCATTACGGAGCAAATTAAAATGACCTTTTAACGTGCTGGATATTTGTCTTAGGTGTGTTGTGACAGGCCTGTCTTATAACCTGCTCCACCCACCTGTACCACCTTCTGTGCTTGAATATCGACCACCAGCACTCGACTCTGGAGGGGCTGGGTCACGTAGATGTACTTATCTCTGATGTTGACTGCTGAGGACCACACGCAGTGTTGAGGTGACACCCCTTCACCTTTAGGGCACATCTCCTCCTGGGAAGAACCAACAGAGGAGATGATGAGAGGAAGAGAAGGGCAAGAGAGGAGGGAAAAGGTTGGGAGGATTAACTGGTGTGTTGAAGATCAGCAATGTGCTGCATTTTACTCTACTATCCATCCTTGATTACAGCTAGGCCAAAAACAATTTAGAATTTGTTTCCTTTCTTTCTTCCCTTTAATTCCAGACAAACATGCAGGGAGACCAAAGGTGACGGAACATGCAGTCTCATCTTTGTCCTTTTATGAAATAATAGAAAATGGGGGGGGAAAAAAGTGTTATATTTACTCAACAAAAAAGGCAGTTTTGATACAACAGAGAATTATGAATGAAAACACAAAACATAAAAACACAAGACAGAAATCTGAAAATCAACAGCAGTATTTTTTTTGCTTTTATTTACTCAAATACTTATTTCATCATTGTTTGAAATTGAAAATTAACTATTAATTACACCAACAATTGTACTTATTTAAAACCAAGCTATTAGTCATTGTGGATGGGTGATACCTATGGTGGATAAGTGTTTTTATTCTTCATGTAGAAGGCAGACTTTGCAATAATTTCACTCAAATATCGACTGACTCAACATACTTCTCCTGCAGGCCACTGTAGTCCACTGTCTTTGCTGACAAGACAACTTATGCACACACTCACTCACTTACACTATACTGATGTAATCACTAATGCACACACACACAGAGGTTGTGTTCCCAGAGTTACCACCTCCTTGCTGCCTCACCAAAGTGGAGAAACTGCTGTTTATAGCAGGAACTGGCTAACACATGGCCTATTGAGTTTGTATTGATCTCTAATACAATTACAGCCTCCTGTAAAACCCAAATCCCTCACAAGTACAAGAACTTTTACCATCTAAAGCCCCCTGCTCTGAGAGAAGGATGTTCTCTAGTGGATTAAAAACCCCAGGTATATAGTCTACACACTCTGAAGTCACGAGCTGTTGACTAATGGACACAAGTAATCCTATTACATTTAGTAAGTTGAAGAGTCATTCGATGATGCCGGGGAGGGATGAGGAGGAAAGATGGCCTCGGTTTGGTGGCAATTTCCCATCATAGTGTACTAAAAATTTTTTTAAAAAGGTATTAAAAATAATTAAATAATAAAAGTTCCTTAAATAGGGCGAAAGGCAGGGTATCCTGCCTTTCGCCCTATGACAGCTGGGATAGGCTCCAGCCCCCCCGCAACCCTGAACAGGATGAGCGGAAGCGAAGGGATGGATGGATGGAAGTTCCTTAAATATAATTTTCTTTTTTTAGGGTGCCCAAGTGGCTCAGTGGTGGCACAGGCAACCACATGCATGTGCCGCATTGCAGTGCAGGTGGCGTGGGTTCAAGTCCCGGCCTGTTCCCAATTTGCCTGCGTGTCCTCCCCTATATCTTTCCACCATTTCCTGTCTCTATAGACTGTCAATAAAAGCTGCTATGGCCAAAAAGTTAAAAAATATATTTAATTTGCCTTTACTGTATATTTCCTGGTTATTATTGGTTAATAGATTTAGGTTTTCTAGGTTTTATCTCTTAAAATCTATCAGATTTCTGTTGACATGTTTGGAATTAGGATATATACTCACTAATCACTTTTTGTAGGTATGCCTGCTCATTGATGAAAATATCTAATCTGCCAGTCATATGACGGCAACCTAATGCATTTAGGTATGTAGACATTGTCAAGACAACCTGCTAAAGTTCAAACTGAGTATCAGAATGGGGAAGAAGGGTGATTTAAGTGACTTTGAATGTGGCATGATTGTTGGTGTCAGACAGTCTGGTCTGATTATTTCAGAAACTGCTGATCTACAGGGATTTTTTTCACACAGCCAACTCCAAAAGGCCTTGTTGCTGCCAGAGGTCAGAGGACCAAAATGTCCGAGGAATGTTTCCAGCACCTTGTTGAATCTATGCCACGAAGAATTAAGCCAATTCTGAAGGCAAAAGAGGGTCCATCTCACTAACTATCAAGTTATACCTAATAAGGTTTTTGAGTATTGATTAGCCACAACAGACTTTCAGAAAAATAGGATATTAAATATCTTAATGAAGTCTCGTACATGCAGTCCAATAAAAAGCAAAGGCAGCAAACATTCCATAAAAACTGGATGTGAATCTAAAATGAACCCTACTCCTGAGTTTCTAGGGGATTGCTATCAAGTTGATATACAACCTGGCAAGGGAACGAGATGCAGACAAACCAAGAGATGTCCTGGCCAGATGATTATGGGGACCAGCATACTAGACTAACAAATCAACAGAATTATTATTCACTCTCACTGAATTTGTAAAAGCTTGGATATGAGGAGAAGGTGGAACCCTTTGACAGTATGTGGGGCATAAGCAGCTTGTATAGTGACTCTACCTAGCTCTATTCAGTCATCATAAGAAGTGAAAAAAAAATTTAATAAAATTAGTGCTTTAATCAATGTTATTTTGACTGGACTAGAGGGAGATTGAGAGACGGCCTCTGAACACAGGATACAGGGTATCCTGATTTACTTCCTACATTCAGTGATCTTGAATTTCAAGGACAAATCCCTATGATTTTAAAGGATAATTATATGTTTCCCTTCTATGAACGCCTGGTACCTTATAATTATTCTTACCTTTTACTAACTGGCAGTAAGATACTTTAGTTTTGTACCATGGTATAATAAATGCATGCCACAGCTAATATAAAAACACACACTACGTGGTGTTCTTCTACCTTACACATAATGTGATTTTAAAAGACATCTGCTCAACAATGACAAACCCCACCATCCTGAAATCTATTTAGTGAAATATGGAGGAAGCTTGAAACTCACCTATAGGTTACTCGTTAGCTAATGGGCACTTTTTGTGTATTTTCTTTTTATTGAATTTATTCCATTATTAAATTCACATGCACTTACATAGGTAGCGACAATCCTCTCTGTGCGCTTCATGTGTCTGCGTATTTCACATTCACTAGGCTGAAGAACAGTGATGCCCTCATCAGAAAACACGTAGAACATGTTTCCCACACTTAAACCTAGAAAATCAAGATGAGAAGACAGAAAAAAATATTGTCAAAATTCTTTTAAAAAGCAACAAATTCAAATTAAAAATGAAACACTGGCATAAATCAACCACTAAAACAATTTTTGGCATAAACCTTTCATTGGGTAGCGGTCTAATAAACTTGTTAAGCAGGTGGCTGTGATTGATTTGTCAGACTATTAAGATATTATTTTTGCACAATACTGTGAGGTTTAAGAGCATTTGTATAAAAAAAAAACATGCATATGCAAGCATGCAATGCCTAGTTAAATGCTGACATGAAAAAATAAATCTCTGCTCACACACAAACCCAAATGTTAATAAGGCAAAAACACTAAAAAATCCTAAAAAAATATATAATTATACTGTATTCTAAACCATGCTCACTTTTAGTCCTATGATAAACCGTATATGGGGGCCATGTATATGAAACCAAGTTAAATTTGTATTCTATTCTAAACCACAATGGGTTTTTCAATGTACTAGCAAATCGTACTTGTGGTAATGCTGATGTGGTAATAATATTTACTACATAAATACAGGATGGATTTGTATACCGCTGAAAAATCACAAAGCTGTTTTTCTTACAGCCACCAAGCTGGGTCTGTGGTATTATTTGTAAAATGCATAAAATCCCTGCTTCTGTGCAGTTGTTCCCCCTAGGTGTTCTGGAGGGAAAAATTAGCCAGGATGAAACACTTTGGACATGCAAGGGAAGAGAGCAAGACTTTAAGAAAAGTTTTGCTGGGGAGAAAACAACTCTGTGAATCTAATGGGCAACAGGGCTAAAATCTTGGTAAATCAGAGCTACCCAGCTGCGAGCCCTCTAGAGCTACAAAACATGCATCTCAAAGTTTCTGATTCACAAGAATGCAAACGTATTTGAGAAGTGTAATGTATTACCTTCTTCTCTCCACAGAATGTTTGCAACTGCACAATGGACCATTGAGCAAAAGAAAATGGGGAAGAAAGGAGAAAATAAATATTATTTACACGACTGTTTAACTCTGGATTGTTATTTGGGTTTACGCCAAATAACAATCCATCCATCCATCCATCCATCCATCCATCCATCCATCCATCCATCCATCCACGCTCATCTGGGAATGGGCCGCAGAGAGGCCTGGACCACCCTCTTCCTGGCCACCTCCTCCAGCTCATCTGAGGGGACAGCAAAGCATTTCCAAGCCAGCCAAGATACAGTGCCTTGCGAAAGTATTCGGCCCCCTTGAACTTTTCAACCTTTTGCCACATTTCAGACTTCAAACATAAAGATATAAAATTTGAATTTTTTGTGAAGAATCAACAAGTGGGACACAATCGTGAAGTGGAATGAAATTTATTGGATGTGTCAAACCTTTTTAACAAATAAAAAACTGAAAAGTGGGGCGTGCAATATTATT